>PVJX010024026.1:0-28578 GCA_004027295.1 Dolichotis patagonum | reverse complement strand
GGTTTTATGTGAATTTTAGGATTGTTTTCTCTAGTCCTGTCAGATATGCTTTTGGTATTTTCATTGGGGTTGCATTAAATCTGTATAACAGTTTTGGAGATGTAGCCATTTTCACTGTGTTGGTTCTGCCTTCTGTAGAACAAGACAGTGTATTGCTGGCCTTGCAATCACTGTATAGACCAGGCTGGTCTCAAACTTGAGGAGACCCCACCTCAACCTGCTGGGTGCTGAGATACAGGTGTGTGCCACCATGCCTGACAGGAGGGGACCCCAACCTCAGCCTGCTGGGTGCTGAGATACAGGTGTGTGCCACCATGCCTGACAGGAGGGGACCACCTCACCTCAGCCTGCTGGGTGCTGAGATACAGGTGTGTGCCACCATGCCTGACAGGAGGGGACCCCCTCACCTCAGCCTGCTGGGTGCTGAGATACAGGTGTGTGCCACCATGCCTGACAGGATATCTGTTGTATGATGACTGTTGGTGCTGAAAATAATGGCATTCAGTTGTTGATAGCAAGATCTGGGACTGAGACTAGATGTCTGTGTTGGGAACATGACTGTGGGTTGGTAACTTGCTTCCAGATCTTCAGTGCTTACTTTCTGTATTAAAGTTGGGGAATTTACACAATGGAGTCTCTGCTTTGGGGCACTTACTGTTTATTTAAGAGGGAAAATATTTGCACCTACTAAAATGAAGTAGCAGTTAGCTGAGTTGTGCAGCAGATGAGATCAGATGTTCTGTACCCATGTGCTAGGCCCAGGTCACAAGCAGTTGTGCAAAATCTTGTTTTAATGAATGGCTAGTGCTTCAGAGGAGGGAGCTATTGATGTGAACTGGTGAGGTCAAGTTAGGTGTCATGTCAGATGTGGACTATAGGCCTTACAAGGTGGTGAGACTTGGGCGGGTGAGAGGGTGAGGTGGAGTGCGGTTGGGTTGGATGGTAGCCCCTGGGTTGTGGAGGGCCTTTCATATCACACCGAGGAGTTTGGCTTTGCCCTTGATGATGGTACTAAGGAGTTGTTGTAGATTTTTGAGCAGTGGAGGGGCTTAACAAAAGCAAATGTATTCTTTTCTATATGTGGGTTTAGTTTGACACTGCAAGAAAGCCTTGTAAACCTTTGTATTGGGGGCATGTGAACCAAAAGCAGCAATGTTTTCAAGTAGAAGCCAATTTGTATTGTATTAAGAGAAATGATTTTATAGGAGCATGTTTTATAGGAGCATGTTTTCCTTTTGTGGCTCTCTCAGAAGCTTCTAGCTTGGTAACTGAGGACTAGGTTCAATTTTTCTATCTATACCTTCTACAGTTTCACAAACCGTTTACTGCTGATATAGAGATGAAGTGTGGATTATTATACTAGATTATATTAGACTGAATCATATGTAATTTATGCTTCTGTAGGTCAAAGTTATAGAAGTACTGGTAATTTCATATGGCCCTATTTCATTGATTTTGCAAGCAGAGTTGTTGGAGATGAATAGATGCAGTTGACTTTTGGCTGTCTAGTTAGGTTGACTAGGATGGGTATCAGTACAGTGATACTACGCTTAGGCAGAAAATACTCAGTATGCAGTAGTCCTGGAGGATGAGAATGTTCCTGGAGACTGAGCCATGGCCCAAGGCATGTACTGTTTTCTCTCCGCCTCATGTTTGCTTTCCCTGCCTGTGGACCAGGCATTAGGAGTATCCTTATTTTTCCTCTTGTAAAGCAGAAAACTGCCATAGAGCAAGCACTTTAAAGGAAGATGGAGGCAATGTGAAAGAGAGATTAAAAATAGGTGCATCCCAAGTTGCATTTTTCTAGTGCTCCCCAGTAGTCTGATGCACTCAGAATCGAGCATACCATTTCTGTAGGTCTCATTTATGCTGGCAGAGGTGAGGGACCGAGTTCTCACTCCTGCCCAAAGAAGAAGGTGTGAAGGAGTTTGAGAATGCCCGGGCAGTGGACTGAGTATGCTTGTTGTCAGTGTGGCCGAGGGTGAACTGTTCCGTCTTTGCATTATTTTTGACTGTACCTGGGATGAGAGTTTCTCTTGTGAAACCCTGTCTTGGCTAAGCAGTGAGGTGCTGCAGGTTGTTATCTGCAGCTTTCATTTTTGGAAAGTAAGATGTTACAAAGTTAAGGAATATATGAGAAGGACATGCAGCTTGGGCAAGTTTTGAGGTACAGTCTGCTAAAAGCTGGCTTAGCCATTCCAAGAGCACATCTCTCCAATCTCCCAGCCCAGCCTCGACCAGTCACCCATCACCACATCCGGTGCTGTAGTTCCAGTGTTTGGAATCTTGAGGCCACGTTTCTCATTATGGCTTGCATCTTTGTCATCCCAAGTCACCACACAATACCCAAGCCCATCAGTGTGCCGCTTCATACCTCCTTGATATCCCGCTTGAGACCTTTCTGTGGGACATTCCTGGACCTTGTTCTGTGTGCAGTGCTGCACCATTCTTAATTCACTGAATTCACTGACTGCTTCTTTGTCCTGCTGGTTCTTACCCGAGAATCCTGCTCCTCTTTCTTTTCTAGAGTACAGAATATTTCTTTTTGAGGGACTGTGCATTTTGGAAGATAGGGCTTAGCATTTAGATTCTCAGGGCTTCTTCAGCTCTGTTATTTTTCTTCCCTCTTATAATAGCCCCTCCTAGGCTTACATCATCCAGCAATTACCGTATGTAGTGACTGCCTGGCCATATTTCTAGGTTGCCAGCATCTTCTGCCTCATCTTGAATTTCACCTTCATTTCTGATAATTTCAGTAACCACATGAACAAACCATCCAGCCCCATACAATGGTTCCTTGTTCCCTCTACTAAAGGAAGCCTCTGTCTCATCTAGTGTTGAAGGCCCAACTTAACTCCTATCTTTTGAGCACTCTTGGTTGCTTGTTACCTCCAAGTTTTTCTGCTGGGTCTGCCTTCCTCTGGCCTCAACTAATTATTGATATCTGGGTCTCTCTATCTTTCCTCACTTCTGATTAGAAGAGCCTTAGTCTGGATACTGGTTAAGATACCTTTTCTTATCCCTATATCATGTCTTCTCAGAGAAAATTATTAAGACTTTGTTTGCTTTAGTTTGACAAATATGCATCAAGAACCCTACCCTCTATGAAGCACCAGAAAGAGAATGAATGAGCACACTAGCCTTTTGCAAACACAGCTTTGAGTTACTCTTCATGAGCACCATTCCTCAATTTCTCAGTGCAGGAAAAGCAAACTAGTATCACTGCTGCAGATTGCTCTCTCCACCTCAGCTATCTCAGATAAAATTGGAGACAGAGCAATTTGAGAGACTGAGAAGAAGAAAGATAACAGATACCCATAAATAAATCCTTTGGCTGTGAACATGGTTGTTAAGCTCATAAATTTGTGGCATGTGGGAAGATCAGTAATAGCCACTACCTTATCATCTGATATGACACCTGTGTCCAGATGGAAATCTTCTCAGAACAGATTGTACATTATAATTAAAAAAAACTCTGTGTGGATATGCTGGGCCAAGCTGCCCGTCCTGGCACAACTGGAGTTTCTGCTACAGTTGATTCAAAAACACTTGTAAGTAATTACTCTTAATTTCTTCTTACAGGAAGCATAAGTGGCAGATTCCTACATGCGGGGTCTGACATACAGATCTGTAGGGTAACTAATAATTCTTAGCCCGCACTCATGATTTAGCTGAGTTATATGTTCCACTACTTTTTCTTCAGATCTTCTCTCCCAACTTAGAAATTGGAAAAGCTGAACCACTTAATTCTGGCTGGTACAGCTGATCAGGAACTACAGAGTCTTATTTTAGTCATGCACAACCTCATTAGTTAGGCTTAGAACCTTAAACCTTAACCTAGCCATGGTTGCTTTATTTTTTTTCCCCAGTGCTAGGGATTGCACATGCTAAACACTATTTTGAGCTACGCTGACAACCTTTTCCTTATTTTAATAAAGAGAGAAAAGACCAATCTATACTTAGTTTGAAACAACTCTCAGCTTTATTGTGCCAACCTCTAATCCAAGAGAATAAAATCCACTGTCGTAGGTTGGCCTAGTAGCTCTTTGGATGCTAGGTGAAACTGTGTACAGTAGATTTCTTTATGAGTAAATTATGTCAGCTAATTAAATTATCATAAAAATAGATATTAGGATTATAAGTACAACACTGCTAGCTGGCAGTTGCTATTTGTATCCTTACTGTGTGTGAGGCACTTTGTTAAGTACACTATAATCACTTTCTTAGTTATTCTTCACAAAATCACTTCTGTGCCTTTTGACTAAGTCAAAGGTAGTGTTCTTCACAAAAACTCTACGAGGAGCATATCATCATTTGTACTTCATGGATAAAAACACTGAAATATAAGTGATTTGGTCAAGTTGGCAGCCACTCCAGAATTAAAATCTAGGTTTGTCTCAAACCTTGTGATCATAATCTCTTGCCATATTGTCTGACCCTGAATGAGTTGAAATTTTAGCTAAGAAAACTGTTCTTGGCAAAGATTTGGCAAGATCTGAATCCTTTACAATTCCAGGATGCTCTGGCTGTATGTTGTTTCCTGGGCAGCAAACCATGGGTCTTTGATCGCAGTCAGAGATGCTTGAAGCTTAGCTCCCTTTGTGTTCACAGAGCCAGGCTTGACCTGAGAAGGCTCCAGTGCCTGCCCCATCTGGGCAGGGAGGGATGTGCAAAGCTCAAGGAGCCACCTTAGGCCAGTGCTGACTGTTCTGCACTGCAGGTCTCTTACAGGAGATTGGGGATCAAGCGTAAAGTACAAAGGCTTCATCACTTGAAGCAAAGCCACAGAGACCACACTTACAAATTGTAATGGCAGACTAGTAATCTTTAGTAAAGTTTGCTGAAGCTTGAAGGCCTCTGAACTCATCCTGACTAATACTATGTTGTCTTTTTCCTGTTGCAGGACATCGGGGCCTATGTGACAATTCTCTAAAGTATTTAAGCTCCAAAATCACAGAACGAAAGCTACAGAGCCCCTGGCTGCCTGCTGGCCGAGGGAATCTAGAGAAACCACTCCTGGGCCCACATAGCTCTGTGCCCACGTTCAGCGTTCAGAATGGCCTTCACTCCATCCATTCTGAGAACAGCCCTCTGAAGCCCAGGGTTGTGACCGTGGTGAGGCTGGGTGGGCAGCCCCTCCGTAAGGTCACCATGCTCCTCAACAGGCGATCGGTGCAGACATTTGAGCAGCTCCTAGCAGACATTTCGGAAGCCTTAGGCTTTCCAAGATGGAAGAATGATCGTGTGAGGAAGCTGTTTAACCTCAAGGGTAGGGAAATCAGGAGTGTCTCTGATTTCTTCAGGGACGGAGACGCTTTCATAGCTATGGGCAAAGAACCCTTGACGTTGAAGAACATTCAGATGGCTATTGAGGAACTGTATCCTAACAAAAACCGAGCCCTGACAGTGACCCAGCATAGCCGAGCCTCTTCTCCAAGGCTGAGGAGCAGACTTTATAGCAAGGTTCTGAAAGGGAGCCACCACTGTGGGGAGACTGGGTGTGGCACTGAGTCTGCCCAGAGCAAGGCAGTCAGCAGGCGTCAGGGCAAGTCCCCCATGGAGCCCGTGCTGGAAGACAAGGTGAGGGCCCAGAAGAGATGGGTGAGGGGGAAACGGGAGCCTGAATCTGGTAGCAAGCTGCCCAGAGAAACCACTCTGGAGGAGAGGCATGCCAGTGGAGAGAAGCGCCTGGGGTTGGAGATTGACAAGACCTCTGGGGAGATTGTTCGGTGTGAGAAGTGCAAGCGAGAGCGGGAGCTCCAGCAGAGCCTGCAGCACGAGAGGCTCTGCCTGGGCACCAGTGAGCTGGATATGGGCAAGTGCCAGAGGTATGAAGTGGAGAAACTGGTGAGGATGAGAAGCTGTAGGAGGTCTCCAGAGGCAAACCCTGCACATGGCGGGGAAGGACGGAAGGGTGACAGCCATCGGAGCAGTCCCAGGAATCCCACACACGAGCTGAACAGACCCAGCAAGAACACTGATATGAAAGAGGACAGAGACCCAGGGGATCAAGCAAACCACCCTCAGGGAGCAGCCAGGCTCAAGAAGGAGCTCACTGACCTGCCTCCAGCGACGGAGGAGGGGCCCAGGGATGCACAGAAAGACATCAGGCACATTTGCAAGAGCAAGCATGGTGTCTCTCTGCTGAGAGAGCTCCAGCCTGAGCTGGAGAAGCTCTCTAAAACCCGAAGAGAAGAAAAGGAGACAGAGAAGGAGAAGAAGCCAGGCATGTCAGGAGTGAGGAAGATGGCTGTCAGAGATGACCCCCCTGCAAGGATAGAGAAGGAGCCCAAGACCAGACCGGAAGAGAACAAGTCAAAACGGTCTGCTGGCCGGAAGCCGAGGCCTGCAGGCATCATCACAGCAGATGTGGGGAAGCATTATGAGACTGGACGGGTCATCGGGGATGGGAATTTTGCCGTGGTGAAGGAGTGCAGGCACCGTGAGACCAGGCAGGCCTATGCTATGAAGATTATCGACAAGTCCAAACTCAAGGGTAAGGAGGACATAATTGATAGTGAGATCTTAATCATTCAGAGCCTGTCTCACCCCAACATAGTGAAACTGCATGAAGTATATGAAATGGAAATGGAAATCTGCTTGATCATGGAGTATGTGCAGGGAGGGGACCTTTTTGACGCCATCATAGAAAGTGTGAAGTTCCCTGAGCCCGACGCAGCACTCTTGATCATGGACCTATGTAAGGCCCTCGTCCACATGCATGACAAGAATATTGTCCACCGGGACCTCAAGCCAGAAAATCTCTTGGTAAGTCTGATTTTCATTGCTACGGAAGAGAGATGTTTTAAAAATATGGAATAAAAATAAATTACTTCATAGTTTATGTGGTAGGACATTAGCTATGCATTACTTCAACGTACTTATTTCAGTATGTCAAGGTTTGGTTATAGTTCATAACCATTTTGATTAAGTCATTGAAAAATAAACCTAATTTAAACGCAATGGAAAATGTTTCCTCATTTCTGGGAGAAAAATATTTCTTTCTTGTTCAAGGTCAAACGCAGGGTCTTGTGAATGCCACACAGAGCTCTAACCCTGGATGACATCCTGGCCCATACTTTTGTTTTGATGCTGACCATATGGACTTCATTTCTTAATGCTCATGCATCTTTCTGGCCTGGGTATTGGAGGGTGGTGTGCTGATGGCAGCTTCGCCTCCAGGCTTTGTTTACCCTCTGACTTCTCACTAAGACCCTTCCTGTCACCCTTTCAAGGATAATATTTTGCCAAAGGATTCAAAAGGTGCAGCCCTGCCGTAGCCAGTGTGTAGAGTAGAGTAGACCTGAACTCAGATATTCTGCTTGAAGCCTGGATTACTTAATTACTTGCTCCACGATAAGTCCTTCATGTATCTGGGTTTTAGTTCACTCATTAATAGTAATAGTAATAGTAATAGTAATAGTAATAGTAATAGTAATAGTAATCCTGGGAGGTCAAATGCAGATTAAGCACGGGAATAAAAGCAACCCCTAAAACAGCAGGGAGCCAGCCTAGAATACACAGTTTGGCAGTGGCATTCTCCTGCCGAACAATGTCATGGAACACCAATGTCTAATAGGGTCACTCTGTGAAAATAATGGATTAGGAAAAAACCAAGGCCCTTTTATAACATCCAAATACATACAATAACAGGAATATTGTCTAAATCATTGCTTTATTCTTTGTCTTAGTTACTTTTTACTCATCGCTGAGACAAAATACCTGATGCCCAAAGTTAGGGAAGGAAAGGTTTACTTCTTACAGTTCTTGGATCAGCTGGCTCCGAGGCAGCGTGGTGAGGTGGGGCAGCCCTTCCTGGCTGCTGCAAACAGCAAGGCACCACGGGCAAGAGAGAGAGACGCACTTTCTTCCCGTGCTGGCTCCATCCCTAGATGGGTGTAGCACTCACACCACCAATCCGAGTGCTAGACAGTGAACCAATCACAAACGCGTAATTGCCTGAGGCTCGGGGGCCACTGACATAAACCATGACATTCTTCTTACCCTCAAATTAGAATTAAGACACCCAATCATAGAATTATTCCCACTTCTTGACACTGTCAATCCAGGGAAAGCCTCTGCTTCCTTCAGCTGTCCTTCAAGTCATCTGTAACAGCCCTAATTTTATAACAAGTCCTTTGAACCCTCCCTTTCTTAGTTGCCAGATGGCAGTGATGTGCCTCCTCCCTTGTAATGAGTCTATAAAACCAATGACTGAAATTGCATTCCCGGTGGTCTTCATCAGACCTCACCCTGCCACCGCCTGAAATCTTTATCCCACTTCATTCTTCATAGCCCCCATCACCATCGGATACGTTCTGTATTTTCTCTTCTGTCTTCCTTAACTCACTGGAAAGAATGTTTCATGACAGCAGGGTCTTTGTTTTCTTGAGACCATTCCTCAAAACCTAGAACAAATTTGTAACATGGTAAACATTTAATAAACGTTAGTTGGATGAATGAATAAACACCAGGGCATGCCGCTTGGGAAACAGCAGTCATTCCATCAAGGGCATCTGTTATCATTGTGTTACATTAAAAATAACCCCGATATCAAGGTAACGACTGCAGATATGCATTCAAAGGCAGATTGCTGCAGATACAGCAATATTGAATGGAGAAAATGATTTCACAAGCCATATTGGCAGTAGCAGGTTCAGCCTTTCATTTCCCTGACTGTAGATGTTTCCCAGCCGGCAAACGTCATCCAAGTGTGTTCATCTGCCTGTGAACTGCTCCCATGAGCAGAGTGAAACACAAAGTGAGTCAAGCTAATTATCCGGCAAAATGAGATCTATGTTGAATAAGTCAAGCAACTTTGTTTTTGTCCAATTTCATAGAATTGCAGAAGCGATTTGACTGGTTGCCTGAGTGGTCTGAATTACTCTGAAATAACACTCTCTTTGTAAATTAAATCTTTGCATTAGCTGGCCTTCTTTGCCTTTTTTCATTCACTTTTTGATTGTTTGTCTTTTGGGTCTGTGGTTAAGCACTTTCCAGGTATGATGTGTTTATAACGTCTATTACGTACATTTTGGAATTGCAAAGTGTTGTTTCCAGAGACTCCTTTGTTGCACTGAATTGTTTCAGCAGAAGAGATTCTGATTAGAGGCCCAAATAGGACCTATGGGCTGAATATTTTGGACATCTGCCTATTAAAGCATTCTAAAAGTGATATGCTTTCTGAAATTTATGGAATGAGATCATTTTCCCTAAAGGATTGTTTTCTTTTGGGGACACCTAGTTAAGCTTGTATTTTCTAACAAGGTACTAGAGCCAGTCTACTGCTTGGCCTATCCCTTGGGCAATAGTGGCTCTCAGTTGTGTGAAGGGACTTCCCGTCAGCAATTTTTAAATGGGGGAATTAGCCCCATTAGATTATATGGAGAAGTTTGTTCAAGGAAGTAGAACTCTTGCAAGGGATATATTTGGTATGGATGAACTGATGGCTTCTGAAAGGCTGTTTGGCAATTCTTCATGGATTGAAGTGTCAGTACCTGTGTGTAATGGTGCAATGAAGTGTGTGTTTGTGTGCACGTGTGCACGCGTGTATGAGAGAGAGAGAGAGAGAGAGAGAGAGAGAGAGAGAGAAATGGGGCAGTGAACTGTAGAGTAGCTTTAATTTTTAAATCCCAGCACATGAGTTTTGTATGTTTATATTGATTGTAATTAACATTTAGATCTTTTTCTCTTTCCTGATTTTGAAGAAAGTCCACCCCCCCTTCAAATAAACTTTTATTCTTTCATGGTGGTCTGGCTTCCTGAGGAACTACAGAAAGCTAAACATTTAAACTATATTTGGTAAAATAGATTAATGTGTTAGCTCTCTGGGTAATTTGTCAGCTTGCATTTGTCAATGTGGACAGGCAGGTCTGTTTCATTTACAAAGCATGTTTGTGTTTTTTCTTGGTGAGCGAAGTTCAACATATTGTTATGTCAGGAGTGTAAATGTTATCCAATGCTTTTTGGTTTCACATAGAGAAGAAGATAATGTTGGGTTTGAAAGTTGTCTCATTGTCTGGGTTTAGACAGATGTCAGCTCTAAACCTGCTGTTATGATAATTGCATTGTAATTTGGTTTTCTAAGATTTAATTTTAATAAATATTTCTATGTGACTACTGTCCATCAATTAATATTCTTCAG
Organism: Dolichotis patagonum; assembly: GCA_004027295.1. Lineage (NCBI taxonomy): Eukaryota > Metazoa > Chordata > Mammalia > Rodentia > Caviidae > Dolichotis > Dolichotis patagonum. Next base: position 18,434 of record PVJX010024026.1, on the reverse strand, counting down.
TTTCCTTAATTTGTACCATCAAACAGTAGTGTCTTCCTGTAATGAATGACTGCTGTTTCTATTAGAACTTGTCTTTGCTTAGGTTAGGAGAGTATATTACAACTAACTTTTATTTTATAGCTGATTGTAACTGTTGCTGCTTTTAGAGACTTTCTGAATGTGAAGAGTTCTTAATGAAAATAGCAAGTTTATCATGTTGTTTTAATCTACAGAAATATTTATATCTGGTAATTAAGCCCCAGAGTAAAATTCCAGGCATATACTACCAAGTTCTGTTTCTACTGATCACATTGCCTCATAAGATGTTAGTGTTCTTTTTTCCCTATGGTTTATTTAAACTCCCAAGATCTTACAAAAAGAAATTTTAATTATGAGAATTTCCAGCTTGCAGAAATAGCCAAGTTAATTACTTCTTCTGCCAGTATATGCTTCCCTGGAGCTGCTGGTATGTCTGCATGGCACTGACTGGGCCCTGGGGAAGGAGGAAAGGAAGCAAACAGGAGCCAGAAGAGTGATGATCAGACAAACTCACACTGAGGGATAGGAAGTGGACAGGCCATGTTATTTACAGATGATGGCAGAAATATTACACCTACTGAGGAAAGCTGGGTGAGTAGGGTGGGAGAAGAGACTCAAGAGATGAGCAGAGTTATTTGAGAAACTCCAGAATAAAAGGAAGACAGGGTAGATTCTCAATCTCAAAACAGGGCTGAAAGGAATGAGGTGGTAGGCAGGCTGATGTCTCTTAGCTAATTTAGAGACACAGAGTGTTAATTTCCTCAGCTCTTCCCTACTGCCTCCAATACCGGTGCTGGAGCAGGAGTAGTTAGACAGGAGAAATGGTGGTGGGGCTTGGGGACAGGTCATAACTTGGTTGAAGACAGAGGTGGTACCCCTTTAAGGCCTCTTCTTGGTTTTAGATGTTTAACTACTGAAGAAGGCCAGGGAAAGGGGAGCTGATTTGGCAAGAAAAATCTAGGAGGATGAAGAATATTCATACACAGTCTTTGCCCATCTCTCTCTAAAGTAGACCAGTTTAACCATGTTGTTGATCTTAATTTCTTAAGTTCTTTGATACACTAAAGGGTTAAGTGATTATTGCTGTTAGTGGTTCTCTGATGCATAATTTTCCCTGATGAGCAAGACTTCTGCTCTACCAGCTTCAATTTCAATTTGCTTTCCCCTTAGCTTCTAGGACAGAGATGTCCAAGTATTAATAGTCCAAATGTTCATGAGTATATTTATACCTGTTCACATTAACTAACCATCGAAAGTGACTACAAAAGCATAGTTTGTGAGGTTATATTTAAGAAACATGGATTTCAGCAATGACACGAAGTCACTAATGGAAAAGGACAGTGGTACAGGCCTTTATTTCAGGTCGTTTAGTTAAGACAAAGTACCGCAATCTCTCCTTGTCCTCTTAATGCTTTAATAAGGGGGTGTTTTATTGTGAACCATTTGAGAATCTAAGATTAAATTTTCTAAGACTCTTCCTTTTCAAAACGACTGTCCTCAGAGGAAGTGGCTCAGTAAATCTCTTCTTCAAGTTTCCGAGATCCAAAGTCTAGTTGTCTACTGACAATTACCGTGGAACCTCCAGGTCTGGTTTCATCTTTTTCCAGAAGTCTGCTGTGCTAGAGGCTGTGTGAGGGTATGGAGCCATGGCAACAGCAGAGGATGACGGGAGCTGGTCCTCGGGTGCAGTGGAGAGAAGCAGGGAGAACTCAGCTGAGGGGAAAGGCAGTACTTGTCAGTGGACTGAAGGTAGTGGATAAGGAAAGTGGACTCGAGAGTAGTTGCTGTTTCTGGCCTTCAGCTGAGTCAGTTGTGGTGCCATCTTTTTGGTAGAGGAGGGTGATTTCAGTGTGATTATGGTGAGAGTTTGAGTTCTTAGGCCCATGTTTCAGGTGCACATGTGTGTGTGTGTGTATATGTGTGTGTGTGTGTGTGTGTGTGTGTGTTCATAGAAATGGTACAGTAGCTGAAGGCAGATGTGAAGAAAATGAAGCTTATATTAAATTGAGAGTTGTGACTGTATTTATGTGGTGATGCACCCAACCTGTGGGTTTGGGAATGCTGGGAGAGGAACAGAGTGAAATGAAGTATGTTGCAAAATATGATAGTATCAGACTTGGCCCAGGAAATGCTGATAGTTCAACATCTATCCCTTCATCAGTGGGGCTGACCACATCTAGATGAGATGTTGGGTTTTTAAAAAGTGCAGCTTTGTGATTTTTATGCTCAGAGCTGCCCCTGGATTTCTGCCACAATGGAATAAAAATAAAATGTAGTTCTGTGGCCTAAAAGGTCCTCCATGATGTGGCCTCTGCTTTCCTCTTCAACCACTCACCTTGTTAACTCCACCCTGCGTCCCTGTTACTGAGCGCTGTGTTACAGGGAGCCCTGGGCCTTTGAACTTGTCATTTCCTCCACCTGAAACCTTGCTCCTCAGATCTTACTGTGGCTTATTCCAGCTCCTTTCAAATGCTGCTTCTCAGGGAGCCCTTCCTTACCTGCTACTGTCTATGCCACATTGTCCAGTAGAACTTTCTGTGCTGATGGAAATGAAATATTCAGTATGTATTTCATATTATTACTGACATCCAATGCCCAGTGGCCGTGTGAAGACCCATGCTAAACAACATAGCCTTTACCTCATTTTTACTTTTTCTTTGCACTTACGATTGCCTGGCATTCACCTGCAGAGGCTTCATAATAGCAAGGACTTTGTTTCAACCATTGCTGTATTTCCCATATCAACAACAGTGCTGGGTACCTACTAAGTACCTAGTATTTGTTAAATGAATGTGAGATGCTAATTCGGTAGAAAAAAGCTGATGTGATGTGTGGACACCAACAGCATGTCATAGGCAAGTCCTGAGACAACTCCAAGGGAACGTCTTGTGCTTACTGATATTTTCAGTCATTAAAAAAATTATACTAATTTTTACTATTGAGTGTAAGTTGATGTTAGGTACTGTCATTTTAATGTGATTTGTTTTCTAATATTACCTCTGTCCTTACGGTCACGTGACAGTGGACCTTAAAATGACAAGGTCCAAAGACCCATGCAGAATCAAGTAAGAAGTTAGAACAAACTAAATAAACTTTACGAGTATCTTAGTTTCTAAGGTAGCACTTGCTCTTCGATTATACTCTGCTGCCATCATCTGTTCAGAGAGGAAAAATTGTAAAATCACATTGAAAGTGATACACTGTTGAAGGACAGGAGAGAACCTATGTGTTTAGAAAAACTCCTCTTGAAGCACAGGTAATCAGGACGCAAAGTCAGACATTTTAGTGTGACTGGAAAGAGGGAAACAGAGACAGACAAATAACCGCCTTACAGTGCCGAATGAAGCAGTCTCTGGTGGCCTTTCAGTTAGAGCCCAGAGCCCAGCAGGACTTGACCCAGAACAGGGAGTTTAGCTAAATCCACAAGGTAAGGTGAGGGCAAGGCGAGATGTGTGTAGGGGGCTTCTGAGAAGCACCTCCACCAAATCTGGGAATGTCTAGGATGGCTTTCCGAGGTAAGGGCATTGAAGGGTGACATTTGTGGGTCTTCTGGCTACCTTGATGACCACCTAATGCCATGTGAGCTGGGAGTCCTGGGACTGTACTGCCCTGATCAAATCATACCTACTGTGTGATATTCACCTCTGGGTATTTGGGTCAAAACAGGCATTGATGGCATGGGATCATTTATCCAGAACTTTATGGTTCATGTTGTGAATCCCTCTAGCATCTTAGAGAAAGACTGATTTTGGTTCAGTGGGTCTGGGGCAGGTAAGATCTATAACAAGCTCCCAATGAAATTGATGGTCCTTGTCCTGGGGTCATGCTGAAAGTAGAGAGGAAAAACAGAGGGTTGACAGGCCAGGAAATAATGTTCTACAAGGATTAGCGAGCTGGTGGATCCAGGGATGCCAACTCAGAGAAATCAGAGGGTAAGCTGGGGCAACATGGTACTTGTTTCCCACCTTTGGGAAGGGATGTGTCCTTACTGAGTGTTATCCCACAAGGAACACTTAGCGAACAAGAGCAGTGTGGGATTCTGCAGCAACATGGGTTAAATCTCACAGGTTAAGATAGCCATAAATGGGAGAAACTGGATAAACTTGTGGAGGCTGCCATTTTGAGATTTCATTCAGAGTTGAATGACGGTCTTGTGGAAAGATATTTTAGACACATTTCCCATGCAGAAGTTTGAATTTGATGGTCTCTGAAGTCCCACAGAATCTAGGAGGAAGAATTGTTCCAAGAGTAAATTACTCATTTAATTTCAAGGATCAAAACAGGAAGTGTTCTGAGGCCAAAAGCGTAAGATATGTGTTGCAAGGCAAAACCAAACCAAACAACTCACAGTCAGTGTGAGACCTTAAATGTAATGAAGCTGCGTGTGTAGGTGAAACAAATGGCAGCACTGAAGAGTTTTAAACAACTTCTGCTGTTAGAGGCTGGAGGCAGAAAGATTAAGAATACTTCTGGGAGAGGCAAACATACCGCTGATCTTGACCTCCTGGGACCCTGGTCATGTGATTGATGCTCCAGGGTGATCCCAAGTCTCAAAGGGAAAAACTGAACAAGAGGAGGCATAATAAACTTTAGAAAGGCCCATAAAATAATTTAAAAACAGATTTGGCATTTTGAAAATGTATCCATCACCATCTGGGCATTTAACACAATCAGTTTTCAAAGCAAAAACCTGAGCTTCCAAAACATTTCATGTGCTACTTTGGGCTCCGCATAGCCAGGTTTTGGAATTGAAATTTTCCATGAGGAAGGAAATATTTCAGTTGTTTAGTGATAGGAGCACACATCTTCTTTTGTTATATTCAGTTGGCCCAGTGTTCTTCACGCTGATGATTTGGGTAGGAATATTTGCAAATATTTTTGAGAGACATATTTTTTTTCAAGCAATTACACAGCAAATGTGATTAATGGAGACAATCCATCTGGTAATTGTAGGCACCATATTATTTTGTTTTCCTTCCCTTCCAAACCAGATTTTCTAATCTAAGTTATTCTGTTGTCCCTGTAGGCTGTGTCTGTCTCTTTGTGTAGTTCAAGCAGAATTACACATTAGTTCTAAGTCTATGACTTTCCATTGGTTATGTTAGTAGTGGAGACATTGATTAGGTTGTGCAGTAGTGACTGAACCTCAGTTATTCAGACACATGCTGCTTATATAGGTGTCAGTTTGTTGGCAGGAAGTAAAGTAAATGCAGAGATCTTACTCTGGTCAGGAGAGACTGAGAGATGGCTCTTTCACCCTGCATTGCCAGACGTGGCCAGTGGTTTATGGGGTCCAGGGAGAACCAGAGTTCCCGCATTGCCTCCCCATCCCCAGTGCTGCTGGCAGTGTTGGGAATGTTTGGCTCAGTTCCAGGAGATGTGTGAGGGTGCATATCTGCAGACAAGTTGATAATTTTTGTTGCTCTGGTGACACTAATGAATCTCTTATTTGAATGAAAGTGCCTGCATTTATTCCACTAAGTTCTCACATAGCAGTCTAATTAGCTGTTTAGTTCACCTTTGCAATAAACTTCTATGCTGAGATATGGGGCATCGTTTGATCTTACTTGAGAGGTACTAACTAGTATTGAAGGAGGTTAGTTTTCTTCAGAACAGAAAGTGCTTCCGTGGTGTGGTGGTACCAGTGCATCCTGGTCTCGCAGTAAGGTGTGCTTGGGTTTGACCTCCCCCTCATTCTTCCTTTCCTTTCTTGCTTCCTACGTGAAATATAGCACACTTTTAGTTTTATTATTTCTTGCACAGTGACCTAAGTACTTGCTACACTTCTCTTGAGATACGTTTCTTTCAGTTTAAGACCCAACATTTCCCAATCATCATCTTATATGTAAATAAGGTGCATATAAGAAGGGGAGTTCTGTCATTCACTTGGTTGGCAGTGGGAATTGGTTTGCAGAGAGTCGAAAGGCAACCCCCTGGACTTGTTCAAGAGAATGAGACTCATACGGGATAAGTTTGATGGTGTCAAGGAGGGTGAGTTAAGACTGTATTTATTCAGCGTGTGGGTAGCTACGTCTTTTTTCTATTGTAAAAAAAGGACTGATTCTATCCTTCTCTAAAACCTAGTGCAGGGCCAGGTGTATAGCTCAGTGGCTCAAGTGCCTGCCTGGCAAGGACAGCGTCCTGAGTTCTAGTCCCAGGACCAAAAAAGAAAACAACAATAACAAAACAAAAACAAAACAAATAAAACCTAGTGGAATTTCTAGACAAAACCATCACTGGCTAACACTTTTCTAGGTAGATTACAGACACCAGATGGAACTCCTGGCCCAAGCTTATTTGCTGAAAGTTATCACACCTCTTCCCGTCCTCTCTTTAAACAATAATGAAACAGGCTCAGCTGGGTAAAGAAATGTGTCCCAAACCTTCTGTTGCCTGTCTTGGAGTTGCAATGACTCAAGGATTCCTGGCCTGTTTGGTTCTTTACTCCCCGCCCCCGCCCCCAGACCTGTGTCTGGCATCCTTCTCTTGCCTATTTGTTTACTTCCTTCTCATTTCATTCCGAGCTCTTTGTCCTTCTTTTCCAGCTTCTGTCCGGCCTTTAGATTATCCAGAGGCATCTTCTAGTTCTCACCAAAGTCAGTCTATGCTCAGAGTATCACTGATGCTGGTTCTCACTCGGTGCTATCCAACAGGGTATTTTTCATTGCTTTGTAAATTTCTGTGAGAGATGTGAAAGAAATACCTGTTTCCAAACTGAGAGGGTGCCAATACTTCCAAAATTGGCTCAGACAAGTCGAGCTTGGTGAGTGAATGAGTTGATTCGGGGTTAGTTGTGGAGTGGTGGAGGACCTATGGCCTGCATTGCCGAGGGCTTCCACTCTATTTGCTAAGCTGCTTGTTTTTTATAGCTCAAATTAAAATGGCCAAAAATAGGATCAGGGAAATAAGAGTCCTTGGAAAAAAGTGTGTATATGCCATTCCTGTCTCATCCTTGTCAAGAACTCTGCCGGCCTCAGCAAGCACCGTGAAGCCATAGCGGTGGGTGAGCGGGGTATTCTGCCCAAAGCCTCAGCAGCTAGTGAGAGCCCTCAGATAACTAAAAAGGGGCCCATGACAGCATGGATTTATGCTGTGCTGGCTAGGGTTTGGAAGACTGTTCTCCCTGTGTGCAGCAGCCGAAATGTTCTCTATCTGCACTGTTCCAGTATGGTAGCCACAAATCACAGGAGGCTCTGGAGCATTTGACATGTGCCTAGACGGTGGAGAAACTGATTTTAATTAATAAACTTTAGTGGCTACCTGTAACAATATGAATGGTACAGTAAATACAACTTTGGTTCTTTCGTGGACAATGTGAGCAGCTGTCACTGGAGCCATTGGATTTGTCAGCATGGGCTCAACTGTAAGGTGCTTTAGGGTTATTGTTTGCTTATCTTGAGTTTGCATGCATGTTGCCTTATTAGTGTTCTTTTTTTGTTCTCATCACTGCTTTGATGATTTGGAAATTCTGATTTCTTGCAGGTTCAGCGAAATGAGGACAAATCCACCACTTTGAAACTAGCTGATTTTGGCCTTGCAAAACATGTAGTGAGACCTGTATTTACTGTGTGTGGAACTCCAACTTATGTAGCTCCTGAAATTCTTTCTGAGAAAGGTAAGCATTACACGTCACTCTTGGTGTTCTAGGTCACCTATTAACAAATGTCTTAATTTTAGTATTTCGTATTTTTCAATATAGAGCAGTTAAATATCTCCAAGCTGTAGCTCAGGTTTCAAGGTTAGAATTTAGTGAAAATATTTGGGGCAAGATTCCTTGACCCATAAGACCTTTTTTCCTCATCAATTGTTAGGAAAAAATGAGGAACAAAAAGCATAAGACCTTTTTCCTGAGAGGGAACCTGAGAGGGACCACCCTGGCTCTTAGACCAGACCAGTAAATCTCATTTAGACTTTAAGGTCTTTTATAGGGTTGTGAACATAAAAGGGGTCTGTAAGCAGAAAGGTTCAGGGAAAAGGACTTGGGCTATCTGTTAGAGATAAGGCTTGAGAAATGCAGGGTGTGATGCTTGTCTGCTAGGAGCAGTGCTGAAGAGTGTAATGGGGTGAAGCCATGGTATTTGGGCCTTATTAACCCATAATTATATATCTTCAGCAGATGTGAAAGCATAAGGGGATGGAAGAGGCTTAAACTGTTCTCTGGTTAGCATAGGGTGGCAGCAGTTGGATTCCTTCATCAATCAAGGCTTCCCTTGTTATAGAGGACAGATTGGTGTGTGTGTGTGTGTGTGCGCGCACATGCATGTGTGTGTCCATGTGAATGCATGTGCAGGACAGTGAGATGAAAGATGGCAGAGAATTGTATGAAGAATCAGAGCAAGCAAGGTCATTTTTTTTGGTCCCTGATCCAAGCCTACCTCTAACTGGAGAAAACTGAAAAAGTTCTGATGGTATTTGATCTAAAAATTCTTTCATCATCCTTGCATTTAAGGGAAAATGGGTTCCCATTTCAAACTCTGCAAGTATTTATTGTCTGTTTGCATATAGTGTGAGGATCTCATAAACTGTTTTAGCAACATACTCTGCAAAGTATGTAAAAAAGAAATAACTATTACATGGCTCCACCTAAATGGATGAGTTTTGACTAGTGTGGCATTTCAGAAGGAGCACATTTACCCATTCAGGTGAGATGGGAAGGCTCTGGATAGGTTGCAGGCTTGGTGGTATCGAGAAGGGAGGGAAGTTTTCCAACAGCAGAAGCATCAGAGAAACTGAGGAAGGAGACTAGAACTTGCATAAAGCTGATTTGCGGGGGCTTTGAGAAGACTGCTCTCAGTGCACCAGAGAGAGTTGGTGGGGTAGACTGAGCCCAGGTTCACCTCTAATGGGAATGCGTTTAGTCTTGGAATGGTCGTCATGATAACCACCTCAATGTTGTGGCAGTGGAGCAGGAAAATACTGAGGGATATTTTGTGGAAATGTTGGTGAACTGGATAAGGACAGTGTGAACACTGGGGGAAACCACACATTTTCACCAACCAGAACAGAATGTTGAAAAGAAATGAGGGAGAAGGTGGTGGGGAGAGCTAAAATTGGACACAATGGTATTGTACAGGTACCAGAGAATGGAGTTGTCCATGGTTAAGGAAGGGAAGCCTTCAGCTGAACATATAGTTTTGAGTCTTGGCAAGAAGGTGGCTGAGCCAATGAGCTAATGAGCTTGTTAGGGATGCCAGCATGGATAGCTAAGCGTGGACCTTAGTGAAGTCCAGAGTTCTGGCATGAGGGAAGGGAGGAAGCATCAGCAGAGGTCTGGGCTACCTGGGAAAGGAAGAGCATCAGGAAAGTGCAACAATGCAGAGGCCAGCAGAAGACTTCTAAAAGACAGAGCAGTCCAGCAGAATCATTACCCTTCAAGAGAACTGTTGCATATGCCATCAGAATTGGCCAGAAGGAGCTGCCATGATAGTACACACCTGTAATAGTACAATAGAGCTCTGGAGACTGAGGTGGGAGGGTCACAAGTGTGAACACAGCCTGGGCAACTTAGCAACTTAGCAAGACTGTATGTCAAAAATTAATGAACAGACAAACAACTAAACAAAGGGCTGGGGGATATAGATCAGTGTGAAGGCCATGGGTCCAATCCCTAGACTCGGGGAAAAAAGCCAAAAGAGTTTATTAGTGACTTATTGTTTTAAGTTATTCTCACTGATTTGTTTTTTTGACAAACTTAACTCTGAGGCTTAATATTGAGCATCTGACTTCCATATTATAGCTGCCAAGTGTTTTCCTGTCCTATAACTAAAAGTTAGAAAGCATATGAAAATTTTTGGGGAGATGATTGTGATATGTATCAAGAACTTCACTGTGTATTACTTCGTACATTTTGTTTCTAGAAAGTTACTTTAAGAGGATGATCTGATGTACACAAGTATTTCCTGTATAAGGGCACTCATCAGAAAATTTCTTACAGTTGTAAAAAATTTTAAAAATGTTAAACCATAACCCAGGGGATTCATTGTGTGAAGAGTATATTGATATATGTTATAAATCATGTTTGTGAAGAATTTTTTATATTCTTTATAGGAAATTCTTATGTAGAAGATGTTATTATAGAATATTAAATGAGTAAAATGGAGAATAAAATGTGTATAATGTGATCCTAGTTTTGTTTTAAAAAGCATACATGTTTGTGTGTGTATGTATGTGTGTAGGGTACACACGGGAGACACAGCTAACAACCATTTGTCTTTTAATGATCGTTAAAAACTGCAGTATATATTTTTTAAATGAAAAGGAAGGTGATGAATAGATTGGAAACAGATTGCTATTGTGGACCGGGGCCTCACAAGGAACCTCTAGTGCGGGACCAGGTTTTACAGTTTCTAGCACAGCACGCCCTTATGCACGGTCTTGCCGCTTGCAGCTTAAGCTGTTTGCAGTACTTGATGACATCTGAACTAATCCATGCTCTTCATCAAGGTACGTCCATCCATCATGAACTTGAATATCATAGCCATATCATAATTGCTGTAAGTTTCCAAACATTTGCTTTCAATTTCTCTGCTTACTTTTTCACATACTGCTGAGAGTGTAGCAGGGTGGTTCCTTGGCCAGACTGAGTAACAGTGGTGTAGACCCCTTTTTTGGAGGAGTTGGCACTAGGGGAAGGGTAGCTGGTAGCAATGCCTACCGTATGTTTGGAAGTGACTTCTGCTTACAGAGAACTGAGGGCGTCTATAACTCAGAAGTATTTAGAACTACAATTCTCCATCATTTATTCTATCACAGCTGACCCCAGCTGGTCTCAGTTGTGCGGTTCCTGTGCCTCTGTCTGTGCAGGTTATGGCTTGGAAGTGGACATGTGGGCTGCAGGCGTGATCCTCTACATCCTCCTGTGTGGCTTCCCTCCTTTCCGCAGCCCGGAGAGGGACCAGGACGAGCTCTTTAACATCATCCAGCTGGGCCGCTTCGAGTTCCTTGCCCCTTACTGGGACAATATCTCCGATGGTGAGAGCTGCACTTCCTTATGCAGGGAGAAGAGGAGATGGCGCTGAGATGCCTCCTGGGTTCTGGCCTCAAAGCAGGTTTTCAGATGTGTGGAAAGTCACACAGAAGGTGTCTGGCTTGGAGCTGGACGGCAACGTGGCGCGTAAACCTTTCTTTTCTCAGCAGCTTCCAAAGTATGACTTACTTTAAAATTTAAAGAGTAAAATCTAACCACCAGTTGCAGTAACCCAAGTGCTTTTCCTTAAGGCAATTAAAGAACCTCAGAACTGGAAAATATCAGAAACAGCTCTTCTTTGGAAAGAGAATAGCCATTTTATATACACCAGAAATATTCATGAATAAAATAGACTGAAGATAGTTAGGTACATGTGAATAATCAAGAGTCCTGGGGCATATTTGCTACGTGGAGCTCTGCAAGAAAAGGGGTGAAAGTCCCCATTATTTGCGTGGTCTTCCTCCCTTTCAGCCCTCAATTCCATTTGGTTCTGAAGGGAGTCTTTCCCTTGTCTCCACTGATTTGTTTTACTGCTCATTGCCATTGTAAAACTGAGAACTAGATACTTTGGGCTTTTGAGTCTTTGAATCTTTAGTTTAAAAAGTCAGAGTGATGCCCCCTCCTTCTCCTTTCCCTAAACATGCCATCAGTAATTGGTTACTGAATTCTCCCATCCCCAGCCTCTGTCTCCTCGTCCAGATTAAGGCTGAGGGGAGGGAAAAGCTTTCCTTTCCTCCCTTAAACAAGGTAAGGAGGCATGGTTTGCTGAAGATAGAGTGAGGCTCTTGAGATGGTAGTATCAGGAACAAGTTGGAAATTAAAGGACAAAACATTTTGGAAAATCTTGTGCACTATTGTCCTTAGATGTGGGCAGCCTGTGCTATACAACAAGTTTAAGACCAGCCTGAACTACATATCGAGACCCTGTCTCAAAAAAATATAAAAAATAAAGAAATGCAAAGGAAAAGATGCACTTTTTCAAATCTTTATTGAGGGATGCCTCTTGCTCAAGGTCGGCTGCTCACCTATCAGCACCCCCATTGTGCAGCCACCTCCTGAGCACAGAAGCCCCGTGGTATCTCCTCCAAAGCCACACAGTTCAAGCCAGGCAACTTCTGCCCACAGGTGTCCAGGCCCCACTGCTACCAGCATCAGTCCTTCAAGGTGCACAGAGGACCCAGATGTTGGAAGGCAGATTGAAGCTGATAATACCCAGACTGTCACATGTGTGTGGACAAGCAGACACCTTACCCCAAGGTCTCTCTGTACCCTCCAGCCAGCCAGCCCATGCCCACCATTTGGTGAAACAACTTGTGCCTTTGGGACAGGAAATTCTGAGGTCCTGATAAAGTAGTCTAAAAGAGGGAATCTGGGCTTTGGGGCGCGTGGGCATTATCCCCTCACTCGGTGGCGATAATATAATCAGGGGGCCAGAACAGAGGCCACCCATGGGCCAGTCTCAAACTTGAGGCAATGCTTCTGCCTTAGCCTCCTGAGTGCTGGGATTATAGGCATGCACTACTATGCCTGGCTACTTGTGCATTTTTTGAGTGATTGGAAGAGCAGACTCCTCGAGCCAGGCTAGAAGCATCAGCAGACGAGGGAGGGATCATTCTTCCGCTACACCCACTTGGCCTACCAAGTATCACCACCTCTCTCTAGGATAAGCCATAGTCCTGGGCAGAAAATAAAATTAATTTTGAATTTAAATTGCTTTACAGAATTCATCTGTTCAGTTTTGTCCATATGTAGACATATTTATCAACTTAATAAGAGTGAAAATATATCAGTAAAAACTTGTTGAGTTAAAATGTTAAAGCATATACAGCTATAACAGTAAACCTCCATTTGTGTTCTAGATGTTAGGCGTGGCTCTGACTCTGACTCTAGAGAAATGAACAGACATACATTCTCTAGAGCTGGGCTGTCCAACATCGTACCTCCTGGCTAAACATAGCTAAATTTAAATGTGGGTTCTTTCAGAGAAAATAAAGATCCTGTTGCTCAGTCTCACAGGGTTTCAAATCCTCCATAATCACATGTGGATTGAGAAGGTCTAGAGGGTTTCCATTTTGGATTGGATTGCACTGCAGTAGAATATGAAAGAACATGGATGCATGTGCTCTCATTTCGTGAATGGGGAGGAAGAATTCAGAACCACCTGCGTTAACCACATTTCCCCCGCTTTCTCTCACCCTCCCAGCTGCCAAAGATCTGGTAAGCCGATTGCTGGTGGTAGATCCCAAAAAGCGCTACACGGCCCACCAGGTTCTTCAGCATCCCTGGATTGAAACAGCTGGAAAGATCAGCAAGGCGGACCCACAGAAGGACGTGTCCCCCCGCAGCGAGGGCCACAGCCGGAGCCAGCACCAGAGGGTTGCGGAGCGGGCATCATAGCCAGTGCCGTGGGCATCTGATCCCCTCTACTTCTGCTGAAGATGGAGAAAAGGGTAGAAGTCTGGGAGAGAGACACAGAGTCTTCTTCATGTAATTGGAGAACCAGGAGAGCTGCTCAATGCATTTTAAAATGAATATAAAAATAAGCTGAGTCCTAATGTTAAATGTAACCTATTTTTAAATTTGTATATTTAAGGCCTTTAATACAATTTTGTTGGTTTTTTTGTACGAGTCATCATCAGTGAGAAAGTTTTGCTAATCATCATGTGTTTTGCTTCCTCGTAATGAAGTTCATGGTGTACTACACAAGAGGTGCTCTCTAGTGTCTAAACTCCGCTGCACAATTACTGAGGTGAATCATGGTCTTTCTGTGTTAATAAAATATGCTCTTAATAACAGACATGGATTTGTATTCCACTTCTTAGTGTTCATGGTGAGAGCTGAAGAGTTCATTTCAGATGTGTCTCCCAAAGTCAAGAGGCCTACATATGAATGTGGTGGACACTGGATTAATGGACAAGATCTGTTTATACTTTGGGCATGTCAGTGAAGTTCTCTAACATTTCATTCTGATCCCAAATTAGATCTGGTGCAGTCTGAAAAATGGAAAGAAGAAATACTGTATCATTCTTATCTCTGCTATGATCAGTTTCCAGTCACATTAACCCTCAGCCTGAGTCACTTCGAGTTACATGAAGTCAGGCACTCAGACTGTATCTCTGTTAAGATTTTCAGATCACAGGGGATCTATTTAGATCACTATCATGTCAGAGATGCAGGGAATATATTACACAGAGGGCTTGAAGGAACTCGAAGTTTGGGCACCTTCCCACTTGCAGGGCACACGCAGAGGGCACACGTGTTCAGATTTCAGATGACTCTGGGAGTATATGAACTGCAAGCAGAACATATCCTGGTATTCTCCACAGGGACTTGTCCACTTTATGTGTAACCTGGTCAGTCAGTCGCAGTGAGGCGTCTCACCCATATTCTTCCTTCTCTATCCATTTTGGAGCCATCTAGGTTGGAGAAGTGTGAGTCAGGAAAACAAGAGCAGTACTAGAGAACTTTTTTTAAGACAGGATTTTGCTATGCCGTCCAGGCTGGCATTGAACTCACTCTGTCACCCAGGTTGACCTCAGACTTGCAGTGATCCTCCTGCCTCAATCTCCTGAGTATTGGAATTACAGGTGTGTGCCACCACGCCTGGCAGAGAGTTTGGTAAAAGATATTCTTCAAACAGGAATTAGGGATGGAAAAAGCACAGATAGCTCTGCAGTAGTTTAGAGATAGTAAATAAAGTAGCTTTCATTCCTAGGTAAAGACCCAAGGGAAGAGGCTGGGGTTATGAGAACCTAGAAGTTTGGGGAGTCACTTCCTTGAGGGGGACATTGCCATGTGCCACCTAATTCTTCCTTCAGAGCTGAAGGGAACAAGCTGCGTAGGACGCTGCTGTCTGGCAGCCCTCAGCTGTACAGGAATTGCCCATAGCTTGAAACAGTTGGCTCATGGACTTTCCTGATCATGCCTCAGCCCATAATTCACCTATGTAGGGAATAACGGCTTAGAAACTTTGCCCCAGCGGGAGAGAACACTGAAGGAACCTCCAGCTTTCAAGCTGTCCTTGGGGTGACTGTGTCACAGTTTAATTTTTCCCTGTACAGTTTGCTTTTTTCTCTACCAGAGGTGATAAACCTGATGATACTCCCTAATAAACCTTTGTATGTGAATTTGGATCTCAGAGTAGCCTGCCAGAAAATCAAGTGCATGGCATCTTCCAGAAACCTGGGACTGCTGCAAAGAGACGCCAGTTGGTGCTTTCAGCCTAGGAGCCCAGAAAAGAAGTCCCGGGGAGCTGAGAGGCAAGCCCTGAGCAGCGGGTGTGGCCCAGCAGGCGCTGCAGCGGTTCCCATTCTGAAAACAAGAAAGAGGCTGCAGCTGAATCTTTTTCATACCAGAACACCTTCTGATAAAGGGACAAGTGACCTCCGTGTCATGAAATTCAAAAGAGTTTTCAGTGGTTGTAATACTATCACTTGACTCCACTGATCACTCCTTGAGTTATTTCTACTGCCGAGCGATCACTGCTCTGAGTTATTTCTGGGGCTCTTTGAGGTCTGAGAGAGTTTGCCTCCCTGGACATCGTCCCACCCTTGTTTCATCCCCTTAATGCTGTCCTCACTATCTGGAATGATTTTATTTGGGTCTTTTTACCTGCTTTTCTGTGCACTTCCCTATACTAAAATATAAACACCAGAAAGGCAGAAATTTTCTGTGATGTCACATTTCCCAGTTTTTTTTCCTACCCCCTTGGATCTCATCAATTCTAATGGCTAAAAGGTATACCTCCATTCTTAATCATTCAGAAAACGCAAGTTAAAATCACAATGAAATATCACTATATACCCATTAGAATGGCTAAAATGAAGTATGACCATACCAATTATGATTGGGAATGTAGAAAAACTGGAATTTTTCTACATTGCTGATGGGAATATAAAGTTACCCCTTTTGGGTAATAGTTTGGCAATTCCTTAAAGGTTGAATATATATCACCATATGATCTAGCCATTCTACCACTAGCTATCTATCTTGTAGAAATTAAAGAATAATTACAAAGATTTCATAATATTTCATAGGTGCTTTATTTGTACAATCGTGGCCTGAAAATGGAAACACCTGGAATAAATATCTATAAATTGGTGAGTGGGTAAACGTGACGGAATCTCAATACGATCAGTAATTTTCATCCATAGGAAGGCATCAGCTACTGATACGTGAACCACAGGAATGGACTTCCAAATAATTAGGCTGAATCAATGAAGCCAGACAAAAGTAAAACAAACAAAACAAAGCTCTCCAAACCAAACTATGCTAATTATTATGCTTACACACACTTTACAAACTAATCTATAGTGATGGGCGGCAGGTCAGATTTCTGCCTTGCGACCGAGATGGGGAGTGTGGAGAAAGGGATTACAGGGGGACACCTTTTCCCACTGCGAATGATGGATCCCTACATTATCTTGATGTAATAACAATCCACAGGTGTATACATGTCAAAACATTAAATTGAACAGTTTTGGCATGTGCAGTTTGTTGTGTGTCTGTTACACCTCAATAAAGCTGTGAAAATATGGTCGCAGTTTCTCACAGTCCCGTCCTGGATTATCTTCTCTGCATTTTCCCCCTCGCCAAGTGTCATCTACACTTTCCCATCTATTTGCGGGTGATTCTCTCCTCCTCGACTGCACGTGTGTCTTCTTTCAGAGCTTCTCTTCTATGTCATAGTCCCATCTGTCCAGCTGCCTACATGATGGCACAGGCAGAAGGATCACTGCCATCCCTCCAAGCGGTCCTGTGCCATTGGGAGTGGTGCTGCTGAGCACGTTCAAATGTATGGGCGTCATTATTGGTATCTTGGTCTGTCTCTTGAAGCCAGTTCATCCCCAGTGATTTTACTTCCTCAGTGTCACTTCAGTTTATCCACTTAACTTGCTTGGTTCCTATCCTGGTGGGCATTCAGGCTCTTTCTCCCTGATTTTCACCATTTATAAATATGCCGTATTTACCTTACTATATGCATTTCTTTACATTTGGGAGGATTCCTCTTAGAGAAAAATTCTCTTCTTAACCAAATATTGCCAGCTTGATTTTGAATTAATCTATCCTTCCATAAAGAGGAATGAAATTTTTTCTTTCCTCTCATGGTTTGCTGTATGGTTTGTTGACTGATTGCAGTACAGTACTGAGGTTTGAACCTAAAGCCTCTCATATGCTAGGCATGCACATTACCACTGAACTATATTCACAACTTTAAATTTTTTAAAAATTTTATTTAAAGAGAAAAAAACCAAAACAGAATAAAGGATAGCAACAATACAGAATTCCAAGGAAAAAATGAAAAGAACAACAAAAAAACATAAGAGATTATTACTTGACAAATTACATACTGACTTCTTGGAAATAGTTGTTCAAATTACAAAGTTAAAACATGTAAAGTAGACATTCAAACAGTGAGACTGTTAACAGTTCTGCTCCAGAATCTGGCAAAAACAGCAATATGGTCATCCATCTTACCCACTCAAATATACATGCAATTATATCAAAAGGGTAAAATTAAACACAACAAAACAGAACAAAGCGGATTACAAGAAAGCAATGTAAGAGACATAAATTTCAAAACTAGACAATTGGAGATATTCACTCTCTATTGTATTGACTCTTGTTTTCTTCCAAATAGTTGTCCATATTGTCACATACAGGGAATTCACATGAAACAACATAGTATGGAATTGATCTGAGCGGGACGAGGAGGGCATTTCATGTCTTCAGGACCAGAAAATAGGGAAGCCAATAATGGCTGTCATAGTGTCTCTCATTCTCCCCAAACAGCTGTCCATACCTTCATGTGTGTTGAACTCAAACAAAACAAAACAAGCTAAAATCACTTTGAACAAAGAGTGATAGTTTTGCTGGATTTCACATCATGACATTATGGAATCAGCACTGGGTACTGTAGTGTCTCTTTTTCTTCAAAGTAGTTGTTCGTATCAACATGTGTTATATAGTTGGTTCTTGTAAACTGTTTATAAGCTCTACACATGCATGAGTATCCACATGTATATCTATCATTTCTGTATTAGAAGGAGAAACAAAACAAAGCAAGATAAAACAAAACAATTCCTAGAAAAGCATGAAGCAAAAAAGTCATATAAAACTGCAATACAAGGTGATCTACAATGGTTACCATGATGTCTCAGTAGTATATAACAACATTAATAAAAACAAAGCATTGGAGACATTATAAGACTTCAAAAGCAAGTAATAATCAAACCAGAGTGGGTAATTTAGTGAATCTTGTCATCTTCAGTGTAGTTGCCTATACTCTTAGACTTGATGCTATCAATCATAACAGATTTAAATAAAATCAGTCAATACAAAGTAGCAATCTAACAAACCAGATTCAAATAAGATCAGTCATAATAAGACAGTATAAGTTATAAAAGGCTTCAGATTAAGTTGATAGGAAATTAGGGATGATTACCATAAT
>PVJX010024025.1:0-28593 GCA_004027295.1 Dolichotis patagonum | reverse complement strand
GACAGCCATCTTGTCCCTGTGTCCTCTTAAGGTACAGCTGCCCAGGGAGCTCTCCCGGGTTGCTCTCATGGGGGCTTCCCCCTCCCGTCCGACTCACCTCCCACACCATTGCCATGGCGTTGCATGAGGAGACACAGACACCGTCTATCGCAACTGTCATTCACTGGTATTCACTCAACAAACATTTATTGAGTGCCCAACAGGAAACAAAGTCAACTGCCAGGGCCCATAGGGTGCATAAGTGGAAGGGAACCAGGGTGCTGCTTGGAGGAACTTACAATCTCAAACACAAGAAGGAGGGTTTCCTGAGCCCTTACACTGGGGCCTAGGGTTGCACACGCATTAGCTCTTCCGATGCTGACACAGATACTGAGGGTGTGCATTATCACCACGGTTCTCACCCAGTGGAGGGAAAGCTGGAGTAGAGAGAGGAGAAGGCCCTGGGCAGGGAGATCGTGGGCATCCTGAGAGGACAGGGCCAGTTAAGAGCTGCTGAGAGGCAGGAGGCGGGAGTGTGGGAGACTGGTCTGGGCGGCTGGGAGATGGGAAGGAAGCAGGGAGCCGGCTTAGGCTTAGCACAGTGGGTGCCTCACACAGGAGTGGGTGCGGGGCGAGAAAACAAGAATCTTAACAAGGGTGAAAGGACGTGCCGTTCCCCGTGGTCCGCGGGGCTGGAGAGACAGCCGGGAGTAGCAAAGACCTTCCTGAGTGTGTCTAGGGGTCATGGGGGTGACGCTGAGGACTGGACCCAGTCCCGGCCCTTCTCCGGCCCTTTCCCTTCCTCTCTGCTTCCCGGCAGGCGTGATGGGGACAGTTTCCATCTGCCCCACCCTTCCGCCATGATGCCTTACAGCCCAGGACCGAGGCTGGAACCTGGGACACCGTGCACCAAACCGTTTCTCCTCTACACTGTGTGTCAGGTGCTTCTGTCACAAGCAGTAAAGAGGTGACGAGTCCAGGCAGGACACCAGGGCCCGGCAGCCGGAGGTCTGGAAGGCTGAGCTAAGGAATCCCCCCATTATTTATACCTGCAGGGAGGGGCCAGAGAGTCTTTCAAGGAACAGAATGACATAAATAAAGGAAGTGAAGGTTCAGGAAAAGTGACACGGGCAGAGCTGCAGGAGTGTGGGGAGGGCGATGAGGGCAGGAGAAGGAACAGCTGGGAGGGTTTCGCACCTCCAGGGTTTAAGGGCTGGTTTGTTCCTGCGCAGAAAATTCCTTCCAACACTGTCCCTGTTATTCTAGAGTACCACATGCTCACTCTGGGAAAACTGGAAAATATAGGAAAGTGTAAAAGTGAAAAAACACGCATGAGGCAAATATTTTAAAAATACGGTTAACATATTTGTGTATTTTCAGTCATTTTTCTAGCCATACTCCCACCAGGCAGACTGAGAGTCAGGGTGGGGAGTGGAGGGGCTGAGAGAACTGGACCCACGCTGCCGTCCTCTGGGCCGCTGGGTTCCCCCTCAGTTTATGTGGGCAGTGCCCCCCCCATGAAGCAGCCACTTGTGGGTGGGTTGAAACAGCAAAGGACTTCTGAGTCCTCAGGTGTTTCCTTTGGGTCCTATTTCCCCTTTTCAGTAGCTGCAAGTGGCATCTCTGGGAGTCACCTGCGTGTAGTTCTTAGCCCCGTCTCCATTTCCTGGAGCCCAATTCCTAAGAGGTAAGTCACCAGGTGAAAGGGCATGAGCGTTTTTAAGCCTCCTGAACTGTATTTCCAAATTGCTTTTTTGGGAAAAAAAAAATTGTAGTAATTTGCATTTCTACCAGAGGTGGGCAGAAGTTCTGCCGGGGGACTGCACACACTTTGCTACATGGGCTGGGATCGGCTAAATCACCGAGCGAGGGAAAAGGAGGGCGGTGTGGTGTGCTTCACCCCTGACTGAAGGAAGGGAATTCGGAGCAGATCTTTAAGGAAGTGGGGGGCCAATTTCTCAGCTACCTTACTGCTGGGCCGGCTTCAAATACGAAACCACGCTTGTCCAGAGCCTGATGGCCTGAAACGTCTCTCCCTTTTCTGCCTCCTCCTGACAAGCTGTAACTTGGCGGATTCACTCTTCAGGAACAGCACCAGGGGAGCGCGGGGAAGAAGAAACCAAAGGGAGGGGAGATCATGGCTACCCATGCTGTATTTTATTGACACAGGATAGTTAGAAGGTGAGTGAGGGTCCTGAGGGTTTCCCACCCCTCCAAGCCTCCCATATTTCAGCCTTTGAGAGGCTAGAAAGGATCGGGAAGGTTTTTCTGCCAGTCGCAGAAGATGCCTGATTCCCCAGCTCTGGGCACTGTCTGTCTGTCTTCCAGAACCTGCAGCAGATAGACAGACGGGCCCACGCTTCTGAGAGACTCTCCCAGGATCCCGCCTCACCTTTGCCCAAGATCTGCATTGCATCGGGGGCCCTGGTTTTCTTGTTGCATGATGAGCAGGACGGAGTGGCCGAGCTGAGGGTCAGCACTGACCCCAGCAACTCCGGTTCTAACACTTCAAGCCAGGAAGAACGCTCCCGGGAAGACACAGGTGGGGGCGACCCGCGCTCCTTGGCACTCTCCCCAGGCAGACTGTAGCTGCTGCCCTCGATTTGTGCCCTGCTCTTTGTGCCCTAAAAGCGTGGTCACATCAGGTACACAGCGAGTCAGGGCAGAGATGGGTTTCGAACCGGGCCAGCCCGGTCCCAGAGGGAATCTGCACCCACTGGGCTGTTTGCTCCTCCCCGAGCCTTTCTTTTGGGCTCTGGAGGCCCAAGTCCCACCCTCCTCACTTCCCTGCATCATGCCTCAAACAGATCAAAGTCTCAACACCCACACTACTGCAAGCCAAGAGGCATAAGGGACACATTGTTTGTAAAATAACGTTACTCATGTATTGGCAGTTGCTAGCCGTGGGACCTTGGGTAATTTTGCTGATTTGCTCTGTGCCTCAGTTTACCTATCTGTCAGGTATATGGACAGGATACAGAGTGCAGTGCAGGCAGGACGCAGGATGAGGCAGGCTGGCACCAAACGGGGCCGAGCTCTGGACCCAACAGGTCAGGCCGGAGACCCTGGGCCTCTGGAAGCCATCTCAGGGCCACTTATGGGTTTTAAAGGACGTTTGTTAACCCACGTGATGTGGAGTATGGCAGAGGACATGGTGCCTCTCCTTGGATGCAGAACAATCGCTGCAACATTAGTTAAATTGAATCTATTTCCATCTACTGGTATGTGCAGCGCTGGCTGTGGTTTATTTCTCCCTTCAATTGGCTCTAAGCAATGCAAATGAGCTAACACACTGATACGTAAACTCAGGGGCCCTTCCGAGGGCCTCCTGTTCCCTCCCTCGGCGCTCTCTGTAAAAGATCGGAGCGCAGCGGGATGGCAGAGCCACTCAGCTCCAGGAATGTCAGCTGGGTTTGAGCCTCGAGATAGGAGGCTGTGGCCAGGCAAAAAAGTTTACAACAGCCACCAAAACCATTCAGTTGCTACCTTACTTGATGTCTTAGTTATTTTTTTCACTCGTTGCTGAGACAAAATACCTGATGTCTAAAGTTAGGAAGGAAAGGTTTATTTCTTACAGTTCTTGAAGGTTTCAGACCACACTCAGTTGGCTCCAAGGCGGCCGCAGGGCAGCCATGCACGGCTGCTGCAAACAGCAAGGCATGAACCGGCAAGAGAAGAAAGACCTACCTGCTTCCTGCCATTACATCATATCCTGGCTCCACGTCAGGCGGGTGTAGCACTCACACCACCAATCCGAGTACTAGACAACGAACCAATCACAACTGCATAATTGCATGAGGCTTGGGGGCCACTGACATAAACCATGACACTTGAGTTACGCAGACTGATCCTCCTTCGGGTCTTTCTCCCTGCATTTTGCCGAGATGCTTTTCTCCCCACCTGGCTAATCAGCTCTAGTTACTCACGAAATTCCCGCCATCCCCACTGTCACTCATCCCTGAGCCACCCCCCTCCTTCACAGGATAATAAATCCTGAGAGAGGCCTAGGATCAGGGTCTCTGTCCACACATCCTCACAGGGATCAGGCTTAGGACCCTTTGGCTGCCCTTAACTTTCCGGATGTCCTGGTGTCTTCACTCTCGCCGTGGGTCGCATTGGAGGTGGTAGATTGGAATTCACTTCCTGGGATTCCAGTAATGTCTCAACGTGATTACAGAAATAGCTTTTGGGGTTTTGAGGAGGGCTGGAAAAGGGATTATGATACCTGGATTATCATACTCAGGATTTGGGGTTACAGTAGCAGAGCACAGGTCCTCCCACCCTGACTCAATCCTAACAAATCCCCAGAGGATGAGGACGATGATTTCCCAGCTGTAGACCTAAAAAAGCAAAGGTTTTAAGAACATCAGTAGCGTGCTGAAGTCTGTCCTGATTTTATTCTGGTCTGCACTGACTTGTAGGAGCTGTGAACAGAAGAATCGAGAGAGAGACAGAGCCACTGTCCAAGCACAGGCCCCTGGGGCATTGAGTATGACATCATCGGCCACTGCACCACAAGACTCCACATGACTGTGCATGACGTCATCAGGTATGATGTCATCTGGCATGATGTCATCTGGCATGATGTCATCGGGTATAATGTCATCGGGCATGACGTCAGTGGGTGTGGCGTCATTTGGGCATGATGTCATCAGATGTGGTGTCAGTAGGTGTGATGTCATTGGGCACTATGTCGTTGGGTATGTCATCACTGGGCATGATGTTATCGGGCATGGCATCACGGGGGCTTCTTGTGTCCACTTCCTTGTGTGCATACAGTCATGAGTCCTATCTCATAAAGCACTTCTCCATGAGTTTTATCCGCCTTCTTCAGTCTAGGAAGTTGACCTCTCAGCACTCTTGGTCAATGCTGAGTTTTGGATGAGGAGACACAAGAAACCACCAGCCTGAGAGCCACACGCAGCGGCCATCTGCCCTGGGGATGTCAGACTGTCCCCTGTGTGCTCTGTCCCTCCCTGTCTCTGTCCTCCAGGGCACAGAGGGAAGGCCAAGGCCACGGCAGGAGCAGGCCAGTGACTGTGCACCTACTCTCCATGCGGGGCTCCAGGCTGCCCACAGCCCTGTTTCGTATCATCTTCCAGCTGTGACTCGAAACTTCAGTTTTAAAACTGTGTCACGGTAAAAGCGCATCGCCATGAGTCCCCCTGAGGATCCTCCTCCTCACTTAGCACACACTCACCCCACCGTCCTGGCGCCCCCTGCAGGGCCCCGGTGTCCTCTCTCCCCACCGTCTTTAGTTGCGCTGTCCTGGCTGCTTCGAGTCCTAAACTGATTCAAAGCATTTCCTTTCCTGGTCATTTCGGCTTTAGGGAGGAGCCAGAGGTCAGACGGCGCCAGACCCAGTGAGGAAGGCGGACGAGGACACAGCACCACGGTTTCACCAGCTGCCTTTCTGCTGGCTGGCGCCCAGTTATTTATCACACCTCGTGAAGACACTCAGGGAAGAGGACTCCAGAGCTGCTGCAGAAAGCGGCAGGAACACTCAGCTGGGCGTGTCTGCAGAAGCAGGGAGAAGCCAGGAGGCTTGTGTCTATTGTAACGCAAACCCTCATTACCACTTCAGAAGGCTCGAAAATGCACCTTAAGGGTGTTTTGGTCACGGCTGTTCCTGTGACCGAACGTCACTGAGACCGTGTGGGTAAGTGAGCATGTGTGAGTCATATCGTTTTAGGGGTTCTCCCTGAGATTTGAGACACAACCACACACACACTCTTGGGACTTTACAGTCCCTTTGCCACTGTGAGTCTCAGCCACCTCCAGCTCTGAAAGAGCAAGGCGTCCTTGCAGGGTCTCGAGCCTGTCACTCAACTGTCCAGCTGACTCTGATACATTGGCCAATGAAATTTGAATCCGGTAGAAAGCTGACTCCTACAGAATCGAACTGAATTTACTTCACGGTGTATTTTCCAGCATGCATTTTAATACAGGTGTGAAATGAAATATTTGGATAGAATTTTTAAATAAAGTATCCTGTAAGTTTTTTTTATGTTGCTAACTTACACACACATCTGTTAGCGTTACCTTTTATACATGCACAGTTTTTTGTAAATTCTTAAATTATCAGCACTGTAGTAGTTACTGTGGCTTCAGTGTCATAATGAAGGCGATTGCTGCTTTAAGATAAGTTGTATGTGTCCTCCAAGTTTCATTTTCTGTACCTCCAGCTTCGGGATCTGTTTTGATCCCTTTTACTGACTTGTTTTATTGTTGTTTCTTTCTGTCTTTTTTCTTTTTTTTTTTTTTTTTTTTTTTTTTTTTTTTTTTTTTTTTTTTTTTTTTTTGGTCTTATTTTAAAGTATTAGTATTTCTTTTAAAAATAAATTCCTCTTAGCAGACAGTGAGATTTAAAATCTAATTTGCTTGTTTTTAACCCTGATTTTTCATCTCTATTTATTTTGTAATAGCCATAAATATGATGCTTTATAGATGATTAAGCTTACTCCATTTTCTGCAGACCACTCAGGGTGTGAAGACTGATCTGCCTCTTAATCTCCGAGGCTCACTGGTAGGTTTGTTGCATATCATAGACTTGCAACCCATGTAGAAGAATTATGTTTTCTTGCCTTAATTGTTTTGTGTCTTAACAAGTAGTTTATCCTAAGAAGCATGCTTTAAAGTATGTCACAGGGCAGAAAACAGAAACGAAACACTGTTACAACTATAGGTTAAGAACATTTTTATGTTTCTCAGTAAAAGGAGTATTTAAACTATCATGAATTTAACCATTAAATCATAATATTGTCCAACAATTTTGGGGAGGTAACTTTTTGTGGAATATTGTAAAGAAAACAGTAATAATCACTTAGTGCATCTCAGAACTGTGTGAATATGACTGTAATGTCAATGTGTACCTTTCAACAAATGTAAATGCAAAAGTGAGATTTAATTTAGCAAACCTATTACTCTAATGGTCCTAGAGTCACTATTGCTGAGAGAGAAAGAAGAAAACTCACTGGGACAGTGCCAACCTAGATGACGCTATAATCAATTACCGTGTACATGAAAAAGAAACAGAAGACCTTGAGCTGGAGAGACAAATGCTGGCCCAGGTTGACTCCCCGGGCCCTCGGCTGCTGCCATGAAGGAATATGTATTGGCGGCACAAGGAGCAGGAAAGCAGGAAGCCGGCGGTGGAAGGAGACTGTGGACCTGGGCAGCCCGGGGGTCTTCCCCTGCAGAGGCACGCAGCAAGCGGACCTCTGATTCCCCGGGTGATCATTCCCCGTGGGCCGGAAACCAAGACCTAACGCTGGCGCTGCCCAGCTGGCAGGGGGAGTGGGTACCTTGCTGGACGCTTATTAGATTCCGCAGAGATCAGAGCTGCTCCTTGGGGCTGGTCCTGGCTTATCAAGTCTCCCGTCCGGGATGCAACCCCTGGCGTCTTCCTGCAGAACTTCTGCCCAGTCTCTGGCTCGTACTTAAAAATCTTATAACCTGCCTTGGCTTTGCGACTTAAAGTTTTTAAAAGTGAAACTGAATTTGGAATCTTAAACAGAAAGCAGCATGCAGCTAGCAGGAAACTTGAAGACGATCGGACCATCTCCTGCTTTATGCAGAAGAGGGCGAGAGTGCACAGGCCCCTCGGTGGTCATGGAGGGGAAGAATTGGTGGCCTTGAGCCCATCCAGCGCCTAGCCAGGGCTCCCCGGGTGGAGCCGCCCTGCCTGAATCTCCTTCTGCTGCCCTCAGCCGTGATTCCAGAGGCACAGACCCGTCCTGGTTTCCCCATCTGTGTTCCTATCTCCTTAAACATCTCCTGAGATAATATTTTACCAAAACACCATGGACGTACTAACAGCCTCCTGCTATTCCACAGGACTAGCCGAACCTTTCAATTTTCAGGTCACCTTCAGGAGGAAAAGAGCTGTCCCACCAGAGATCCTTGGGGTGGGAGTATGACTGTTCTGGTATTAGAAAAAAATTAACTTCTAATCATGGCGTGAATGCACTTAAAGACCTAAGTTAAAATTTAAAACTGCTTTGAATCCAAAAAGTAAAAATGTTTGTGGCTTAAATTAACCACAGTACAATGACAATGATTCTCCCATACTTGATACCAATTAAGCAAGGGCCATTAAAAGACCAATTATTTGCGGGAATGTGACGGTTAAGGTGGACTGGCCACTTGGAGGGATTTCAGATCTGCCCAGTGCTGGCGGAGCACACTTTCCAGTGTTTCTGGGTGGCCGTGGAGACGTGGGCTTGGAATGCGTCGCCCCTGGCATCCGGCACTGTCCTCTTACTCTGCCTCTCAGCACCTGTGAACTGAGCATTTGGTTCCACCATGTGCTTCCGCCATGCTGTTTCTGCCTTGAAGCCGACCAGCCACGGACTGAGTCCCCAAAACCGTGAGCCGAATTAAAGCATTGCTTTCCGTGACTGGTGCCAGGCAGCGCATCTGTCTGACGGGTATGCCTCAGGAATACTGAGTAGGGAACAGCACCTAGCACCTTGCACCACTAGGCAGGCAGAGGCCACGCTGGAGAAGCTGGGGGCTGGGAGTGTTAGACCGTCCGTCCCGAGTGCGCCTCATCTCATCTGATCTCAAAAGCTAAGCTGGGTGGGGCATGGTTAAAACCCTGGTGGGGGAGTGGTCCACAAGGGTGCTGAACGAGCAGGAACCGACCCTCAAAGGAGGGCTGTACTTGCCTCTTGGAGAGGACACCCTTCCCGCCAACTCGGGTGGAAGAAGCCGAGGGTGGCTGGGCGGGCTGGTGTGCAAGGTGAGGGACACAGGTGCGGCGGCTGGATTTTGTGGTAAAGTGTGACACAAGCTTGTCCTTGCAGTCCAGGGGAAGCGATGGTGCAGGATTGACAGAGCGAAGCTGGAGAAGGGATTCACAGGGGTCACCTGAGACACGGGGATGAGAGGCTGGGGAGAGCCCTGCGGGCAGCGCTGGCAGTGTTTTTGTCACTACAGCGGTTGACAAATCTCTGGCGACAGCAGTCATGGGCACCCTAGGTACAAGCACAGGAAAGGGAAA
The DNA here is from genome assembly GCA_004027295.1 of Dolichotis patagonum. Classification (NCBI taxonomy): domain Eukaryota; kingdom Metazoa; phylum Chordata; class Mammalia; order Rodentia; family Caviidae; genus Dolichotis; species Dolichotis patagonum. The sequence continues at coordinate 19,610 of PVJX010024025.1, read as the reverse complement.
GCGTTGATTGCTTAAATCTGGGGGTGCAACGTTGGCGTCCTCTTAGGAAAGAGGGTGGTGACGTGGGAAGGGCTCCCAGACCTGCTCTGTCAGAGGGTGCAGTCACGCAGTGGTTAAAAGACGTTGAACTTTGGCGTTCACGGCTCATTGCTATTGGCTGCGTGACCCTGGGGGACTATGGACCTCTCTGAAGCTCTTCACTTTCTGAAAACACAGCGGCTCCTCCAGCCAGCCTGGGCCTCGTGCAAACCCCACGAAGGAGGGAGGACGAGGGCCCCGCTCTGCCACAGTGAAGGAGACGGAAGTGAAGCCTCTGACCCCGACCCACACAGGGCATCGGCGGTGACCCCCACGGCAAAGCCAGGTCCAACCGAGTCGGAGCTGCTGCCCTCGGGCCCGTCCCATCCCTAAGTCCTGCCGTGGGCCCTGTCCCTGGCTCCCAGGGCTCAGCCACGCACAAGCAGACAGCAAATATCAGAATTGGCCACTCCAGTGATGACACCCAGTGAAACTGTCAGTGCTTTTTCGTGTTTGGTTTGGTTTTGTTTGTACCAGGTATCAAACTCATGACCTCGCGCTTGCCGGCGGGCGCTTACACCGGGGCCCATTCAGTGCTTTTAAAAGTCCGGAGCACTCAGCTGTCAGAAGTGTCTATACGCATCTCAAAAAACCACTTAGCTGCAGGAAAAATAGCGAATACAAAATATGGCCCAAAACGAACTCAAGCCAGGCCAGCGTGTCACGGGGCTTGAGTGTCAGCGAGACCCACCCTGGTGGGTGACCCACCCTGGGGTCAGCTGGGGTCTCAGTAGCTGCTTGGTGCGGTGGCCCCCAAGTGTAGCCAGGGAGGAAGGGCTGTGGGAAGGGGGCGCTGAACCACCCACATCTCTGCTCGGCCCAGAGACCCCATAGTGCCTCACAAGATGAACCCCCTGATCAGCAGCCCCCTGGAGAAATCTAATAACTCCACACAGGGCGCAGACGCCTAGGCAGGTACGGGGCGACTCCCGGATCTTCCTGCCTCCGGGGAGAGCTGGGGCGCTGGCTTAGTTAGCCAGGGCAGCAGGGTGCTGCAGGCTGAGAGGTTTACTCCCCAGAAGTTCAGGGCCCTGGCGGCGGCGGGGTCTGAGATGTAGGGTTGCGGGTGTGGGGTTTCTCCTTCCCTCTTGGCTGGGAGAAGCTGCCTTCCTGCCACGCCCTTTCCGGGGCTTTCCTGCGTGGGCGCCTTGATGGTCAAACTTCCCGCTTGATATAAGACTCCTTCAGACCACATCAGCGTGCCAGGGACTTTGTCTCCGCACTCCGACTTTGTCCTCACAGGTCCTTTGTGGTGCCACGGTTACAGCCTGAGGCTGACACTTCAAACCACGAATCGGGGCAAGGAGCAGGAAGTCACCCAGGTGACTTCTGTCTGTTCCCCCAGGCCCCAGGCCCTCCCTTCAGAGCAGGCTGGAGTCGTGGGGGCAGCACAGGTTAAAATCCAGGTTCCCGGGCACCCAGCATCCTGTCCACTGGCCTAGAGCGAGCCAGAAAGGTTTGGGCTTCCAAGCAGGACAAGACGATCTTCACCTCAGGAGGCCCGCCCGGCCGAAGCAGACTCGCGCTGAGCAGGCGACGGCCACAGGAAAGGCGGAGGAAGGGGGAGGCTGCCTGCCTTCCGGGCTGGACCTGAGGCCCAGGTGGCCAAGGAAACCCCTGGGAAAAGGAGGAGGATGTGGGACTTGGGTCCACCTTCCGAGTGACCCTCAGCCGAGGCCCGGACACCCAGGTCTGACCACAGTGGCAAGGTGACCGTGCAGCTTAGCCGCTGAGCCCTGAGCATGCACAGGATCCCCCACAGCCCTTGGCCACCCCACCCGCATCGCCACACCATGGGACACGTGGACTTGACTCCCGTGGGCTTCAGGCACCGTGACAGCTCCTCCACGGCCATGAACGTTCAAGCTGCTCCTTGCAGGACGGAGCAGCCGGAAACGGCGCCTCGCTGGAGAGGAGGCTCGAGCCCATCTCGGGGAGAAAGGACCCGGCTGGGCGTCGTCCTCGAGAGACGCAGGGGCAGTGCCAAGGAAAGGGCAGGGGCAGCAGGCCGAGTGGCACCGACCTCAGTGCCAGGGGAGGCGGAGAGGGTCGGGTGGAAGAAGCCGAGAAGCCGGTAGCAGTGGCGGAGGCTGGGCCAGGGCCGGCCTGCAGCTCAGCTCAGGCTGAAATAGTCCTTGCGGGGAAGAGGGAGCTGCTGGGAAGCGCAGGTGGGAGGTGACTGGCGGGATTTGCACTCAGGCCACCCCAGGAGGCCGTGGTCTCTGCACTGCGACAGTCCCGGCTCCATACCCCCCAGAGTCCACACCCAGCCTCCCCTGTGACAGGGACCCAGAGCGAGTCCCCACTGCCTCGCACACCTGGAATGTTACCTCCCGGTGTGCCGCTCTCCTCTCCATCCTGCAACACCCCGCCCGACACCCTCCACAGTCAGCCTGCCCACTCTGCAAACCCGTGGCTCCTGGGGCAGACCTGGGGCTCCCTTCGTTCCGCTCTTGTCTTTCCCCAGTTGCCACTGGCCTGTCCCCAAGTCACAAGCCCTTTTCATCATTGGAGCAATTTCTTCCTCCAGCAATGTCCCCACCCACACCAGCCCAGCCCTCGCCCACCTGGGCACCAGTCCACAGGCGCTGGGAGAAAACACTGCAGCTCTGCCTCTGGGCAGAGGACGCAGGGGTCGTTTAGTCTCTCAACAAACATTTGCTGAGCTGTGCTGCTTTCCTGAGTCTGCCGGTTGCTGAGGGTACAGCAATGAGGAAACACACACAGTCCCCTCCAGCAGGACCGGTGCGTCTGCACCTGCTTGGCACCAAAATGTCAGGTGTGTTGAAAAACCCAGTAAATGTTTAGTTTTAAAAGTGTACTACAGCGGAAGCCACACTGCTGTGACTCCCCTTCAAATCCTCCCCTCACTTCACACACACCCGTCCCGCTGTCCCACCGTCCCGGCCACGTCCTGCAGCGGCTCCGAGAACTCCTCCCGAGGGTCTTCAGCTGCGCTGTCCTGCCTGCCTCGATGTCCTGAATCCATTCAAAATGCTTCCCTTTCCTGGTCACCTGGACTTTGGGGAGGAGCCGGCAGTCACACAGTGCTAGATGCAATGACTTCAGACGGAGGAGGACACAGTGTCATGATTGACAAGTCCCCCTTTCTGGCAGATGGCATCTGGGACAACGTCCATTATATTTTTGTTCCTACCTGATGGACACTCAGGAAAGAAGACTTCCAGACTCACTCTGCACGGTGACGAGGACAGTGGGGTGTGTGAGACGCGAGCGGGATGGGCCTGAGGGCGATTACAGGCAGCGTGTCTCTCCCTGTGCCAAGGATTTTGAGTGTAAAAATTCACCAGATACTCCAATCACCCCCATGCTGGTATGGAGCACGGCAAACTCCAGCATTTCAGAGGGAGAGGCATGGAAGAGACAAGTACACAAGGGCCAAGGGAGACTTGGGCTGCTACTCCGTCATCTTGCTACAGGGCATAAAAACTCAAACCTTGTGCTGTACCCTTACAGTGTGTGTGGCCTCTTGCTTGTCGAAGACGCTGCAGTAAAGCTGCTGAAACTTGAAGACATTCTGGCAAAAGATGAGACATAAGAGTACGTGTGCGCACGCGTGTGTGTGTGTGTGTGTGTGTGTGTGTGTGTGTGTGTGTTGGGGGTAGCTGGCAGGAGGCGCTTTTTTTGTACCAGGAATTGAACTCATAACCTTGCACTTGCCAAGTAGGCGCTGTGCCCTGGGCTAGACCCTCAGCCCTGAGGCTTTTAAAGACAGGGAAAGGGCCCAGACCTGTGAGGTATTATGTCGTCTTTGAGGTCACGCTTTAGAAAGCCTTCAGAGCCCGATCTCAGCACCTGCTGGAGTCGGAAGCTCGGGGTTCTGGTGGGTCCCCCAGCGCCCTCTGCCTCTTGGCTCCTCTCGGGTCCCAGCCCACGACAGGGGCTAGAAACCTGTGATCCCCTGGTCCTCACCACTCCCCTGGAACAGCCAGCGTTATCCCCGCAGAGAGCTGTGGGGACCAAGCCTGGGTGAACAGAAACGGCCGGAAAATTCTGGAGCCAAGATTTAAACCCAGCCCAGCCTGGGCCCAGACCCCAGCCGCCTCTTTTTCATACAACCTCATGTGAACACTTACCCGCAATTCGATCCCAAATATTAGCCTGGAATCTGGAAATCCTACATCAGGAAACCCAGCATCTCAGAGGGTGATGCAAAGGTTTCAGACCTGGATAGAAGTGGCGGTCACACAGCGTGATCAAAGTACCGATGGTGGGCTCGAGACCCTAAATTCGAATCCCTGTACTGAAAAAAGAAAACAAAGAGGAGATGGTCCAACCCAGGAGGACTTCAGACTTCTCGTCCAGCTCTGGGCCACCACAGGGTCCATTTAACTTCATTTGCTTGTGGAAAGGGCGAGGGTGCAGCTCGGGCTAAGATCCTGGCTGTTTCCCCAGGAACGGCCCCCGGACAGGGACCGTGCTGCCACGGGCCAGCCTCAGCCCCTGCTCTTTCTCAGAGCCCTTTCTACCCTCCCCGGTTCCTTTCTTCTGGCCCTGGGCTTGGTCTGCTGACCTAGTACACATTGATTTTTCAAATATTAATTGTTCAAACTGAAAAAATGAAAGGGCTGCCAGGAGTGGTGCTGCACACACCTGTGATCCCAGCACTATGGGAGGCTGAGGCAGGAGGATCACAGGTTCAAGGCCAGCCTGGGCAATTTAGAGACCCAGTGAGATACGTCAAAATAAAAGAATAAGAAAGGCTGGGGATGTAGCTCCTTGTGAGGCCCTGGGTTCAATCCCCAGTTCCATAATCAATCAATCAATCAATCAATGGCTTCAGGAGACTTGGAGGAAGTTAATACCTGCTCAAAACACCCTGTAGATCTCTAGATAAATCTCTTCCCTTTTGCTACCTAATGAGGCCAAGATGCCGGAAGCATTAGGCAAAGTGTAGCCGAAGGAGTAATGGTGGGCAGGTGACTGGGATGCTGCAAGGATCCGTAGGTCAGGGTGGGGTCAGAGTCTCGTCTTCAGCAAGGCCCGAGGGTGCCACCTCTGTCCCGGCTGTGTGACACGCTAGAGGCCCAGCCTGAGCCTCCCCACCAAAACAACTCAGAAGCCTGGGTCAAATAGCTCTTGAAAAATAAAGAGCAAGGGCAGCTGGGACAACTTTAAAAGGGAGCTTCAGAGACCGAAACCAAAGTGCGTAAAAGGGGACAAAGCACGAAGGCAGAGGGCAGCGCCCCTGCACCCCGACACCACCGCATTGAGAGGAGCAGCCAGGCGGAACAGCGTCCAGTCAGAGAGGTTCCAGTCCTGTCACAGTCCAGAGCCTGTAGCCAAGTCCACAGCGACAGCAAAGTGGCTCTGAGGTTCCCCAGGAAGCAGTCGCTTGGTTCTTTTACCAAGCGACAGACAAAACCTTTGGGTGAAGAAAGCACCCATCGAGCTGACCTTGGGGACAGTTTCACAAAGGCGTGCAGATCACAGCATCTCAGCTGTGCAGAAATGAAGTCCTTAATTCACGGGGGGGGGGGAACAAGAGATAAAAAGGTTAAAATGGGTCGGGTCCAGGGACCAGCCCCCCCCCGAGAGTGACCACTGTGGACTGCCAACACAGACTCGTAAAGAGTCAGTTAAGGAATAAAAAAACAAAATAAATAAAAACCAAGGTAACTCATGGCACAACTTCGCCATGGCACATGGTGGCACAATGCTGTCCACCTCAGTGTCCAGAAGGGCAGAGGGGAAAGAGGAAGAAGCGAAGGGAGGGGCTTAGCGGGAGGGCCCCAGACCCCGCTGCGACTGATCAACTGACCAGCGGAACAGAGCTGAAAGCAAGAAGGCCGCCGTGGAGGGGAGGGGAAGGCCTTTGTGCCTGGCTGTGCTCCTGTCCTGACCAGAGCTGAGAGGGTCACCCTCCTGCAGCAATACCGTCATGATCTCCACGCTCCATTTACTCCCTGGCATGCACAGAGGGACCTTGTCCTCCAGAAGGGCACCCCAAATACAAGAACCTGCGAGCTTGTGTAGGACCTGCGCCTGGCTGCGCTGCAGAGGGAGGAAACCTTTGCTGCGTAACTAAACAAACCACAGCCCTCAGGAGCCTAAACAGGCAGCCCCAGGGAGAGACACCTCCCATCTGCCTGAGGTCAGGAGCCACCTTCAGCTCCCGAGGCTTCCTTGCCATCCACTCGAGCTGGAGTTTTTGCCTGTGCACAAACATGAAAATACTCACAGACCTTGTGTAACCTGGCAGGGTTGCACAAGGAGGCCGCCTATCTGGCGTTCTCACGCCTAGCAGAGGGTGAAATCCCGCATGCGCATTCACAGCACCATGGAGACTGAATTCCCGCTACGTGGGTGGTCACAGTAAACTCAGAGAGATGCCTTGGGGATGATTTAGAAGCTAATTTGATATCACCCAAAGCAGAACTGTAAAATAAATCCAAAGAACTCACCCAGTGTGCTGCGGACAGCAACAATTAAAAAAAAAAAAACACGAAAAAGAGGTAAGCGTGGAAAAGAGATCTATTGTGAGTCTAACTGGAGCCCCAGTAGGAGTAAAGAAAACACAGCTTTGAGTCATCATGGACAATTTTTTGTGAGAACACATGTGTGCAGTTCTCCCAGTACCTACCTACAAGTGGAACTGCAAGTGGAACTGCAAGGTCTTATGCTTGGCTTCTGATGCCTCTTTCAGAGGCAACTGAGCTGTGCCATACACCTTTACTGTATGACAGTTCAAATCAACCCCTGCCCTGCCAACACTTGCAATTATCCACATTTTAGAGTGTAGCCATTATACTGGGTGTGAAGCGGTATTTCCTGGAGGTTTAGATTTGCATTTCTCTAATGGTTAATGAACAGCTTTTTGCATGCTCATTGCCCATTTATGTGGCTTCCTTGGAGAAACATCTTTTGGAATCCTTTGCTTATTTTTATTGAGGGACTCATGTTGCAGATTTTTGTGAAAATGTTTTCTCCCATTCTTTGGGTTACCTTTTCACTTTTTTTCTTTCTTTCTTTTTTTTTTTTTTTTAAAGACAAGGTCTCACTATGCAGTTCAGGCTGGCCTTGAACTAACTTTGTAGCCCAGGCTGATCTCAAACTTGCAATAATCCTCCTGCCTCAGCCTCCCGAATGCTGGGATTACAGGCGTACACCTCACTTTCTTAATCAGTGTCCAGACCTTCTTTTTCAAGCACTGAATGTGGAGTTCAAAGCAAGCGTCAGGACTGCTGCAGTCTCTGAGTCACTGGGCTCCTCCCCATGATGTGTGGGTGACCTCTTGCACTCAGCCTCTGCTGGGAAACCCCCACACAATCTCACCTGGATGCACAAGGGCGCCCACCGTGCTCCTGACCTGAGCTGTGTTTCTCTCCACTCCCCGAGCTCACACACTGCCTGCACAACAGGCAGTGACTGGCCAGGAAGAGCAAACGGGTAGCAGTTCAAGGACACTTGTGTCACGCATGTGCACGTGTGTGTGTGGTAAGCAGATGTCTGCTGACCAGAGCTGTTGGGACAGGCAGGTACACTGATGGCGATTCCTCCTTGGGACAAGGATCGATACTGACCAGCGATGTGCGTGTTTTCCCTGGATTCAAGTGTGTGTGTGTGTGTGTGTGAGTGTGTGCATGGGTCCTCCAAACTGGGAAGCTCTGCATTGCTGATCCACTGTCCTGCTAAAAGCCTGAGCCTCCTATTTGCACCCTGAAAAGAGGCACTGGGTCTCCCCGTCTTTATGAATAGCCATCTGGGCACAGTCCACCGAAAGAAAGAAAACACAGGTGTCACCTCTGTGCACAGATGCAGTCACTGGCCCACCACAGTCACCTGCTCAGTAGGGACGTGTGCTTGACGTCCCTACTGAGAATGTTTTATTTAAAAAGCAAAGCCGAGCAGAGTCTTCCGGGACCACACCATCCAACATGGACTCTGCTAGCTCTATGCTGCCATTTAAATTTAAATAAATCTAAATCAAATTGAATTAATCTTTTGTTAGTGGGAGGGGGACCAAGGGTGGAGGAAGTGAGAGGGAGGAGAGGAGAAGGGGACGTCACAAGAGCAGAGATGAGTTCTGTGCACGGACCAGCTCCTCACGAGGAACGCGGTCACTGTGCCCTGCAGTCGTGTGCTCGTGAAAATGAAGCTAGAAAAGCAAACCGTCACGATGCAATCGACACTGGTCACACGGAGTGATTCCTGCTCGGCTGGAGGCCGCACACAGCCAGTGTGGGCTCAGGGCGGACTCCAGGTCGGCGGCTGCCTCTGCTCATAGGACGGATGTGCACAGGTGCGGACACTCAGCCTGCCGGGCCCGTGCAGCTGTCCAGCTCGGAGCAGGGAGTCCAGGGAGGAGCTTCAAGAAACATAACGCCAGGCACCCAGTTCGACACACGCTTCCTGCTCAAGCAGTCCTGACCGTTCCTACTCTAATACCATCACAAGGACCTCGAGATGCTCACCATCATAAAATGCTCACTGTTCCCAGCACTCGGGAGGCTGAGGCAGGAGGATCCTTGCAAGTTTAAGACGTGGCTGGGCCATGAAGTGAGCTCAAAGCCAGCCTGGACTGCACAGCGAGACCCTGTCTCAAAAAGACCAAAATTAAATAAATAAATAAATAAATAAAACACCCACGGTCTTTAGGGTGGAAACTGGAAGCCCAAAGACACTGACTCGCCATCGACACTCTAAATTACATCTCCAGTAGCAAGCAGGACTAAATTTTGATAATCAGGTGCATTTACAGCACTGAGACTAAAGCTGAATACCTGGTCTTGCATTACGAATCTGTACTAGGAAGCACAGTAACTCTTGCAGGGGCTTGGAAAGACTTGGTCTTCTCTCCCTTCTGCTTGGAGTTGGTCCGGGTTTTCTTAGCAAAGTCGAGTCAGATTCCCAGGCCTCGCCAGCCCAGAGCAGCAGCAGGACCTGGAATCTCACAGCAGCTCTCAGCGCTTCCCTAACTTCCTGCTAGGCCGGAGACCCTAGTGTGAGCCCAGAGCCTGGACCTCGGGTCTCTGGGGTGCCTTCCTGTCACACCCAGAGGACCCCTTTGTCCCGGGAGGTGCACAACTGGATCCCAGATAAGGGCACCTCTCACACACCTGTCCCTGGGGTCACAGGGCCAGTTCCTGTGGCCCCCAGGGGCAGCCTGGGCGGCCTGGCTCCGACCAGTGCTCTGCCACTTTCTCCTGAGATCATCAGATCATTAGAACCAGGCGGAGAACTTTGTCACTCCCACTTCCTGTTCCGGTCTTGGGGAACAGCCAGGACCAACCACTGTGTGCACAGCTCCCCTCCTAAGGTAACTCTCCCAGCAACAGTCCGTGCGTGTCTACACTCACTGAGCCACGCCGCTTCCTGCAAAAATTCCTTCTAAAGATCCCTGGACAGGCTGGCATGGAAGGACCCCAGCCAGACATGCAAGCCTCGGGGTATCTGTGGACCTGGCTCCACCGCGGAACCAGGAACGCAAGGCTGCCACCGTGCATCACTACTGAGCACCCGCCTTTGGCCAGGGCAGGCACCGTGGGAGCCCAGACAGGACACGGCTGGCACAGTCCGCCTTTCCTGCCCTCTGGCGGCCACAGCGTGACAGCGCAGGGTCTGAGGAGCTGAACCTCAGAGCCAGGATGTGGTGATCGCGTTCCAACTCAGCCTCGAACTTGTGCCCCAGCCCCTCCAGTGCCGGCTTCCTGGTCTGCAGCACGGGGCTGGAAGGAGCCACGCCCCATCGTGAGGAGGACGTCATGATTGGCTGTCGCTGGCTATAACCCCGCCTCAACAAACTGGGAAGCAGGGTGGTTCTTCAAGGGGTGTCCTCTGCCGTTAAGCTGGAAATCAACACCGTGAAAATCACTCACTCGTGAGTTCAGAGACCCGCAGCCCCAGCAAGGTGCTGGAGCTTGGTGGACCTGGTTTTTGTCTGTGGGCTTGTATCCCCCGGTATCCGGAAGCCTTGCTGGGGCAATGCAGCACGCAGGAACCTAACCGAGCACAATCGCAGGGAGACACCGCTCTCCATAGTGAGACGCAGCTGGATGACAGGGGACCCCAAGAACCGTGGACACCAGCTTCTTCCAACAGCCGGGAGCAAGAGCTAAACACCCGCATCCGCACCCGCCCACCTGGTTGCACGCATGCGCACAAATGCACAACTAAGTGAGCGTCTCTAACCAAAGAGCTCGTCCTGTAGATTTCTGACCAGGCTGCTCCTGAGCCAGGCACAGTTGAGCCAGTTTAGGAGCCTCTGTGCTGTGGACAGGAGACTCCGGAGACCCAGGAGAGGACTGCTGTCCGGCCCACCCTGGGGAGGGGAGCGGAGGGGAGGGGAGGGGAGGGGAGGGGAGGGGAGGGAAGCGGAAGGGCCGGGTCTGTTTCCACAGCTCCCTCGGAGCTGGCGCTTCACTGGCAGCGGGACATTCTGCGTTTGCACTCCCGCCGTCACCGTGAAAGCTCTAAGGCTCCATCTCCTAGGAAACCGAGAGACTGACGGCAAAAATGTGAGTCATCACCCAGGCTCATGAATCGAGCAATCCTCTTCCACACTGCACATCGATAGAGTCCAGTGAGGCACTAAACTGGGGCCACAGGAACCCCACATTCAGACATCCAGACGGCAGCGTAGAGGCGGAGCCCCCGACCCTCACGTGACTGCCACAGGCGGGCTGAAGAAGCAAACAGTGGATGTGCAGTCGCAAGTCTGGTTTCCTACCCCGTCAGCAAGTCAGTTTATTAACCTCGACCCTGCACACGAGGAAAACAGGAACAAAGCTTGCCCTGTCCACCGCCGGTGGTACCAACAGGATAATGAATACGATCACTGTCTTAACACAGCTGCGGGGCTCTTTGCAGAACACCAAGAAAGCATTGCTAATGCTTTTTAGGGAAGGCAGAGAAAAATGCTTCCATTTTCATGGAAAACATAAAGAAAAAATTCACACAGCATTAAATGCATAGGACATGTTTGGAGATATTAAAAAAAAACTAGTGACATCGCTGTCCTAGAAGGGGATTCAAAAGGGAGGGTGTTATCTCTAAGCATTTTGAATATTTAAATTGTGAACCCCAGGAAGTCACTGACTATTCAAAAATAACATTTGAATTTAAATAGCTTTAAACATTAAAGCAAACATGTTCCAAACACACTGATTTTTCCCAGAAAGACCGTGCTGTCAATAGTTTACCATAAAACTGGGCGTGGTGGTGTACTCCTGTAATCCCAGAACTTGGGAGGCTGAGGCAGGAGGATCGTTGTGAGTTCGACACCAGCCTGGGCTACAAAGTGAGCTCAAGGCCAGCCTGAACTGCAAAAGACAAAAAGAAAAAAAGGGGAAAAAAGGTGACTGTAAGGGCAGAGAAATAAACTCCCGCTGTTAAGATGAAACTGGTGAACCTCACCTTGATTAGGAAGCTGTGCTGTTAACCAACAAACAGCACGGGAGACCAGATGTCCCCGCTGCGGGAGCAACAGGAATCAAACCCGGCAGGCCGCAGGAGACCAGAGCTCGGGTTTCCCTCCTCTACGGATCTCAGGTTAGCTCCGAACAGCTAGATGTCAAGGCCGATCCTTTCCGGGCTGCCTTCTTCCAACGAACCCGGGGGAACGGAAATCGTGCCCTGGAGAGGTGGCCGGGGGCATGCCTGGGTCGCCCATTCGCGAAAGCTCCCACCTGGGGTTCACTCAGTTGCTGCCTTTATTCTGAAATGGGAAGGGGGGGCTTTACCAGAACACAACCCACGCCCCAGCGCTCAAGTGGAGACGCGATTCAGGGCCGAGCTCCTGGGAGTCCAGGACCCACAATGGCCCTGGGCTGAGAACCAGTCCCACTGGGCTTCTGCCAGTCACTGCCCTTCACTTCGGGCATCTGTCCTTCCCTCCGGGACAGCCTTGTTACAGTTTCATGGTGCGGGCCTTGAACATGTTTCAGTGTGTTCCTCGATGTTCCGGGCTATTGCAAATGGCGTCTTTATCTTATTTTCCAAAAGTACGCAGCCTGACTGATTTTCGTACGTTCACCCTCTGTCCTGCTGCCTGGGTGAACTCTCTCAGTGGGTTAATCAGTGTTCTGTTTTACCTTGCAGACTCCTCTGTAGATGCTACACACTCAATCGTGTCATCTGTGAATTGTTTTGTTGTTTCTTTTCTGAGTTTTCATCTTCATTTTATGATGTCTTCGCCACTTTGAAGATGTCACTCCGGTCAGGCAGCTTTAGCGAGCTGCTGCATTCTTGTTCCCTGTAATGTTCTCCGGGTCCCTGCAGGGCTCCTTTCCGTGCTTGGACTCTGTAGGTGCCATGGTGCGTTTCCTCCGTGTCCTGGACATCGCATGTAGGACAGCAGTGGAGCTGGGGGCTTCGCTTTTCATCACTCTGATAAACACCGAGAGGCTCGGCTGCGCGGCAGTGGCAGAAAGGTCTATCCGTGTCCACTGTTGGGGAGGTCCTCTTCCGTGGCCTGTGTGTCGGTGGCTTCCGAGCCTGAGCGAGCCCACAGAGCATGGCAGAGGAAGCTGCTTGCTTCATGGCAGCCAGGAAACGGGGCTGAAGAGGGGGGCTGAGGTCCCCGAGGCCCCCTCAAGAGCACAGCCCCAGTGGCCCAGGTCAGAACACCAGCCACCACCTCCTGATGGCGTCCCCCACCAGGCCACCAGGAGTGGGTGAGCAGGCCTTCAAGTCTTCCACACTTGGGCTTGGGGACACTCACCCAAATGGAGCAGAAGTGAGCGCTCAGTCATCCCTTAAGCATCTCGATTCTCTGGCACCAGGCCCCGGCCCTCCCTGCGCGTGCCTTGGTCATTCCCGAGCCCACTGCAGTGACCGGGAGCTGACCTCTCAGTGGAGAGAGGAATGGGGCGGGTGCTGATGTCTGGGGAACCACTGGGGAACCACCTCTGAACTCGGGGAACAGGTCAGAAAGGGAAGGAAGTGAGGCCTGATCCGGGGGAACCCTCAGGGGGTTTAGGGCCCTGTGATGGGGCTGCAAGGGAGGCACAGAGCTGCACCCAGGCCCCCAAACAGTCCAGGGAGGGGCCTGCACTGCGGCCCCCCCACGCCTCCAGTAGCCCTGAACCAGCTGGGAGCAGCAAGAGGAGGACAGCAGCCCGGGCCCCAGGACATTCAGCGGTGCAGGAGAGGCGCAGGGCCAGGGTGGGCGGACGACCACAACATGGGCTGGATCCTCCCCAAACCAGGGCACCGAAGAAGTTAGAGTCTCAGCATTTGGGGTGGGGATAACGGAGATTGATCTCAGATCTCACCAAGCTCAGCCCCAGCCCCTTTTTAATTTTTATTTTGAGACAGGGTCTTGCTAAGTTGCTAAGCTGCGCAGGCTGGGCTCAAACGTGCCATCCTCCTGCCTCAGCCTCCCAGGGAGCTTCAATTCCAGGCGTGCAGCAGCATCTCTGCAGGATTACGTACTTTTACCCAGCCCCCAAGGGGACTTTAATGCAGAATAAACCTGGATATCACTGCGGAAGTGATCAGAATGTGTGGCATTTTAATGACATAGAATATGACACACAGCAAGATGTAAATTCTGGTTCCTGCCAAAGTGAAAAGCAATCAATTAACAGGAATGGTCCCTTCCAGTTAGTATAGGTTTAGCTGCATCACAGCAAGCCTGCGGTTTCTGCTTCGCTGGAAAAGCAGCACGTTCCACGGCTGCTGGTCGTAGACGCACAGGAGACAGCAGAGCAGTGTGGGGAGCGTCATGTCCAGCACAGGGCACCCCCCTTTCTCAGTGAGCCTCACAGATGTGCACGGAATTGGTCCCCAGTCTGCAGTACTCCCCGGGCCGGCAGGGCTTCTGAAAATCCCTCTCCAGGCAGCAGCGAGCCCCAAAAGTCACCAAAAGACTTGCTTTTAATTTCCAAGGCCTTCCAGGCTCGCTGCCGAATTGGTCTTCACGACGCTGTCTCTTAGCTGTGACGTTTGTGCAGCTAAATTGTCCAGCGATGTGCCACGTGTGGTGTTCTGTGTTTCCTTCAGAAGAATAAAGCGACCGTGTCATCTAAATCCCATTGCGTGATTGTTTAAAGAAGCTCTTTCCCTAAGACAATCATAAATTCAGATTTTTAAGATTTCAAGGCATGAATCAAACAAAATAAGTATTCAAAAGTGCAATTCCAAAATGAGACAAGAGGGACTGTGTTCTCACATGAGGTGAACAAATGCTAATCTGTCAGTTACACCCAGTTATATTCAAGGAAATAGACAAAAAATAACGCATTGGAAATCCTCCGTTGTCACAAAAACTCATATATGGGGACATTTATTTACAAGGAAAAGTATAAAGAAAAAGCCACAAATAGAACAAGAAGTCTGGGATCCCCAGTGCCAGGTCACTGGGGAGGAAGCTCTATAAATGAATTAAGAGAATGCACAGAAACCAATCAGCTGTGGGTCCAAGACCAGCCCCTCACAAAACAAACTCTATGATCTTGAGCAAATAAAACAAAGTATCTTTCTGTTATTTCTAAAATAGACTCAGTGGTGCTCACTTTGGAAGTCTGGGGAACCCGTGCACTGCTAATTCATGGACAATTGTTTTACTATTTATCAAGTTCAGAGATACACAAACATGAATTGTGCCACTAGTGTCACGGGTCCTGGCTCCGTGGCATCTGATGAGAAGGGTGCAGGGCAGGAGAGGACACGGCTCTGGGCCCACAGGAGTGAGGGGCGCATCAGCTGGGGACAGAGGAGGACAGGACAGGACTTCCCAACAGCAGACCAAGGCCTGACATTTGCACGTCCGCTTCTGGTAGGCAGTTAGCAGATCGCAAGGAAGAGCAAAGCTCTTCGGCCACCCCGTCCTAGTCCTCAGGCGTCCTCCACCAAGTCACTGTGACCCGGAGCCAGTGCCCGACCCTCTCTGTGCTCCAGTCTGATACCGTAGGACCTGCACAGACGCCGCCTCGGTGAGATTGAGGGGGGTCTCGTGCGCTGTGTTTATCACAAAACACGCTTTCTGGCAACACTAGCGGGCGCCCTGTCACTGGCAGCCACGGTGACCATAATACCAGGTTCTGGTTCAGGAGTAAAATGCTCTCCCTAAAACGGTCAAAGACTCAGAAGAGAAAATTAGGGTCCCGGTTCCCTACAGACTGGGGGTTATCGGAGCAACACAGCAAAGTACAGTCACAAACACAAGCAAAGTGTGGGTAAAAAGGCAGGCAGGAACAAAAACCGAGACAAGTATTTCAATTTTACAGCTAGGCCTGATGGCGCATGCGTGCCTGTCATCCAGCACTCTGGAGGCTGAGGCAGGAGGACTGCGAGCGAGTGACCATCCTGAGCAATTCAGCAAGGCCGTGTCTCAAAATACAAACCACGGAGGGTTGGGTGTACTCAGGGAGGAGGGCGCTGGGTTCCGTGGCCGGTGCTGCTGGGAACGTGGTGTGCAGAGAGCACTAACTCCCGAGCGAAATCGCAGTGAACTTTACAACTACACCGAGAACCTGGGCCCCCCAAGCGCGGCCGGGGAGGAGAGATGCCCAGGGGTGTCCAGCTCCCAGCCCAGGCCAGGCGGAGCACAGCAGCGCAGCCTGCAGCCTCCAACAAACACCATCGCTTCTCCCCACCTCCTCCGAGGGGGGACCCCGTGTGCCTGCCACACAGGAAATCACATTTATGCACCACATCCCCTGCCCCGTGCAAGCAGCGCAGAAGGAAACACCGGGGCCACTGGAGAATCGTGTTGGGCTGACAGAGGCACCTCTCCGGCTCCCTCGAGCTCGGCACCCTTGGAAGCCAGGTTCTCTCGGGGTAAAGTCAGGTCGGGCAGCAGCCCTGCCCGCCGCCCAGCCTCCCCCGAGACACACGCATGCGCGCACACACACGCACACGCACCTGCTCCCACAGGGCCTGTCACCTGCCCCACCGTGGGCGTGTGGGTCCCCGAACTCGCCAGACAACCCCCAGACCCTGCCATGCACCGGCCCCCACCCCAGAATGCTTCCCACCCGACGATCGCCCCTCGCTTCTTCCAGCCCCAGCCACGCTTTCTTGGTGGAGCGGATTTTCCACTCCAGTTTGCGCTCAAGGCCCCCACACCAACCCTCCTGCCCTGCTAACACACTCAGTGACTTTCTTTGCTGCTTCGATGCCACCTGCAGCTTCTCCCACAGGAGGGCGGGTGCCGTTTAGAGCTAAGGTGGCTCCCGGGGGCCTCATGGGCGGGAAGCTGACTGGCTGGGGGTTGGGCTCCCGCCGTGGCCCTTGGGATTCATCCAGGGTGTGCTCACAGCCAACTGTGCTGTGGGAGGCGGGGCCTGGCTGGAGGTGGCACTGGGGGTGACCCGGAGGGGTGTGCTCCGGTCCTCTCGCTGTCTGCTTCCTGCCCGCCATGCAGTGAGCTGCTCTCCTCCGCCAGGCCCTCGCGCCATGCTGGTCCGGCTGTGTCTCAACGTCCCCCAAGGCCTCCCGCGGTCACAGCCGGGGCTTTTCAGAGGGGCTGGATCTGGAGTGTGTGACACGGAGACGGATTCCCGGTGCAATGCAGGGACGGAGGGCACCTGGATGAGGGTGTGAGCGCTGCCCGCCCCGAGCAGCCTGGATGAGACAGAGGGGACAGAAAGACGCTTGAGGTCCCTTGTTGCTTTGCTACCTTGTGGGCACCTCGAACTGTTCTCCTCTCTGACGCCACCCCGCCTCGAGCCAGCTGATGATGGACTGAACCTCCGCTAAGTGTGAGCCAAATAAGCTTTTCCTCCGTTAACTTTGGGTGTTGGGGATTTTTACGAGAAAAGTAACTCAGACCATGGGCCGAAACCGTGACCCAAATAAGCCTCACCTCCTCTAAGTTGTGGGTGTCTGGGATTCTGTCCCAGCAGCAGGGATCGGGCTAGGCTGCGTGTGCATCTAAATTCAAACATCTCTGCTCACTTGTGGCTCCTGTCCCCTTCCCAAAACGGAAGATAGGTGTTGCTTCTCTCCCACCACTGGGCACCCGGCACCTGGAACGGTGCCTGGAACAGTGCCTGCATGCACACAGCAGAAATGTGGGTCTTCACAGCTGCCTTCCCGTCACATTCAGCCGCTCCCCCACCCCGGGCACACCACGCACCCCCCTCACTGCCCCTCCACCTCCAGGGCACCTCTGTACACACAGGAGAAGTGGCTGGAAAGGTCAGGAGGGGGTTTACTAGAAGGGCGAGTAAAGAGAAACTTCCAGGACAAGGTCACATAGAGGCAATGGCCGCAGGGACCTCGGGAGTGTGAGAACGTCCTCTCCGGAGGGAGAGGCCGGGCAGCCACAGCCCAGTCACTAAGCCTCGGCCCAGACCCCCCCTGCCTCCACCCAGCAGCTCTGATCCCAGGGTCCAGGGGCCACCCCACCCCTCTCGAGTCCAGGTCCCCCGCAGCCGTAGGGGCTTCAGTCCCCACTTCTATAAAAGAGGGGCCCAGGGATTTTAAACTCGATCTGTCCTGCAATCTAAGGGCAAACTCCTCGGAAAGCGGAGAAGCGCAGGTTTTCTTGGCGCCTTTGAATCCCGGCCGGGTTCCCACCCCGCATCGCCCCCGCTGAACACTGACGCGGAGGGCACTGTTCTATACACACCAGGCAGGAGGATGCAGCCAGTCCCCTGTGGCCCATCGCTTGGAAACGCCCCAAACCCTAGGCTCCGAAGGACCGCACGGCAAGGAAGGGGTGAGAAAGGAGCTGTGTGGCCAAGAGCAGAGGCGGCGAGCGCCCCAACGCCCGACTTCCCTCCAGCCATCCTGCTTCCAGCATCCGGCAGATAGGAGCTGAGGGCTTTGGTGTGGGCATGTGATTTCTGGCTCGCGTCAACCTAAGCAAGAGAGGGTTCACTGGGAGGGGAGTGGGGCTCAGGACTGGTGAAGTAGGTCTGGGGTGCAGACAGCCGTGGGGCCCCAAGGCCTGCGAACACGTCACCAAGACTGACAGCTGGGGCGCAGATGCAGCCCTCCCCGTCCCCCTCCCTGTCCCCATCCCGCCCCAGGTGACAGCTTGGTGGGGCTGTCTGCTGCTAGGGCCAGGGCTGCAGAGCGGAGCTGAGCCCCCTGGACAGGAGAGCGGAGACCCTGGGCGAGGCAGCGGCCGCACCCCGCCCTCATTTCACAGGAGGATCACCCCTCCAGGAGACTCCCCAGGTGGCTCCCGAAGTGCAGCCCATGGTCCCCTCCTGCAAGCCCACTCCTCTCCTCTGTGCCAGCTCTTAGGGCCAGAAGGTCCCAGCGATCAGTCCTCAGAGCGCCCCTCGGTGAGGGGTGTGTGGCCGGCCAGGCTCCAGGCTTTAAGGACATCCGTGCACCGAGGCTGCCCTCCACCTGCCCTCTCCAGTGGCTCAGCCAAGCCCACCCGGCCATGAGCCCCTCAGCTCAGAACCCAGCAACCCCATCTCGGGCAAACCCTGGCTTCGCCACCGCTTCCTGACGCCTCCCACTCCCCAGCTGACAAGTGACAGACCCTGTGGGCCCCGCATCAATCTCCTATCTCCACCATCACTGTGACCACGCAACCCCATTTCCTGTGCAGCCCTCTCTCCTGAGGGTCTTTCTGGGATATGATCCAAAATACAGGCAACGCCATCCTTGGTCGCCATCCGGCAGGAAGGCAGCCCCTAGGAACAGGACACTGGGTCCTCGTCCACCTCAGGCACTGGATCCCGCACCATGTGACTTCCGGCTCCCCCCCAAAGTCAAAGGGACACACTTCACATCGGTTCAGGACATCCAGGCAGCTGGGACAGCGCAGCTGAAGCCCCTCTAGGCCGGGCCGGCCCGGGAGGCGCCCCTCGGAGCCGGGAGGGTGTGGGGGGACTCACTGGTGCAGCCTGCGTTACACTCGGACAAAGCGAGCGCGCAGCCTGCCCCAGTTCGGAGGCCAGCCACGTGCGCCTGTAACAGTGGGCAGCTGCTTGTGTCTGGAATCAGGAGGGACAGACAAACAGCACAGCACGCTCCCTGAATTCCCAGCAGCCCACAGCAAGGGCGGAGCTCCTGGCTTTTGCAGCAAGTGCCGCCGTGTCCCTTCTCCCCTCACAGGCAAGCTCCTGGGGACCGGCCACCACGTGTGACTCCAGCGTCCCTTCCGAGCTCAGCCAGGAGACTCTCTGCCCCGAGGTGGGCAAGGGACATGTCCAGGGCCAGGACACGGGGACAAGCCCCGCTGCGGGAATAACGTGATGCCGCAGTTCTGCGCTAAGTCCCTGCCTTAGCGTGGGGACAGGAAGAGTCTGCATCGCAAACACCCCAGGGTGCAGCAGGAGCGGGACCCCAGAACCAGTGCTGCAGGTCCACCCTGCACCCCAGGATGCCCCAGTCCAGCGCAAGCCAGACACACACAGCCCTGGCCCAGCCTGGGGACCGAGCTCCTGACGGTCCTCCACCAGGGATGTGGCCAGGACCCAGTGGACAGAGCCCTGGCTGGGCACCCTGAGAGGCCCAGGAGACCCCACCTGGGGCGCAGAGAAAGCCAGACCTCCAGCTCTGGGCTTTCGTGAAGAAAGGTTGCCACCTGGTGGACATATGGCCACACTTAACAATATCCACAGAAACTAGAAAGGAGAGGAAGGAGGGGGAGGAAGGGA
>PVJX010024024.1:0-28561 GCA_004027295.1 Dolichotis patagonum | reverse complement strand
CAACATGTTTATCTGTAAGACTGTGTTTTAATTAAAATACTACTAGACATGTGCATTTACTGTAACATGTTTAAGGTGACAGGGAACACCAGGAAGTCAAGAGATCAGGACGTGTGTTCTGACAGGGTGAGGAAGAATTCCTCCAGATGACATTTTGAAATGTTTCATCCAGAGTCATGCACCTTACCAACAATTTTTTGAGAAAAGGTCTCACTGTGTAGTTCATGCTGGCCTTGAACTATGTAGCAAAAGCTGCATTCCACCTCACAAGCCTCCCGTCTAGTTCCCCTAGTGCTGAAACTGTAAGTGTGGCCCATCCAGACCTGTAACAAGGTTTTTTCCTTAGAAGTCTCTATTCGATTTTCTATACTGACCTGATTTCTGGTTATATTTTGAATGTGTGCTAACTTTTGTCCTGTGATAATCCCATCACATAATTTTCACTATATCTGCGTGTAAATTTTGTGCAGTGCTAAAATATTTTAATTGTCACTATTACCATGATCATTTTGACTCAGATCCTGGTTGGCTATTTTTCTATCAGGCAATGAATGAACTTCTTTGTCTTATTTACTTTTCTCTCTTGCTGGAACAAAATACTTGACACGCAAAGTTAAGGAAGGAGAGATTTATGTGTCTCACAGTTTGTGGAGGATTCAGTCCATAATCAGCTGTCCAAGGCAGAGTGGTAAAAGGCAGAGGGGCAATGGTTCAAGGTGGCAGATGGCAGCAAATGCAACAAGAGCCAAAAGGGGAGAACAGACTTCTTTTTCTCCCTTATATTGTACACAGGCCATCACAGAGATGATGTGTAGCGCTCTCATCATCTCCTAGTAAACTTCCAAACTTCTCAACCTGACATAATGAACAAATGTCCTCTACACACTAGGATATAGAAGGAATTGCTTGATCCCCTAGACTTCTCTTCTCAAGTTGATAGACCCAAAGGAATTTTATTTCCATGTATGTGATTATACCAGGTGTCATGGTTTATGTCAGTGGTGCCCAAGCCTCATGCGTTTGTGTTTGGTTCATTGTCTAGTGCTTGGATTGGTGGTGTGAGTGCTACACCCACCTAGGGGTGGAGCCAGGATATGTAACAGCAGGAAAGTATATGTCTCTCTCTCTTGCTGGTTCCAGCTTGCTGTGTGTGGCCCGGCCTTGCCAGGCGGCCTTGGAGCCAACTGACTATGGACTGAAACCTTCAAGAACTGTAAGAAAAACCTTTCCTTCCTTCATTTTGGGTGTTTGGTATTTTGTTCCAGCAACGGGTAAAAAGGAACTAAGACAGAATTATATATTTCTAATTATACCAGCTATACATAAAATTTTTCATGGCAAGTATAGAATCCTTCAAAGTCATTAACATCTTTAGCATCATTTCTGATAGTTGCAGGCAAGAAGTTGTGCAAGCCTTTACATGTGTCTTTAGTTATTGTGCTGCAAATACTATTAACAATGATATGGATGCATATGCTTTGTTAGTATCAAACATTTATTCAGAAACCTGTCCACTTCTATGCCTGTACCCACTGTGGGCTACAATATTGTTCAAGAAATTCATCTTATATTTGTAGCTCATCAACCTAAGTTTTACCCTCATATGCATTAGTGAAGTCATATTTGCTGGAAAGTGCATGTCATAAAAATTATTTTTGATGAGAATTTCAGCAGGAAGATGAGAAGAACAGATGTGAAGGAGTGCAAAATTTTCATCTGGGTCAGCTTTTCTGCAGTAAACACAGGCTGCTGGTACAAAATTTTTGTGGAACTGATCACAAAAAATGTCCCTGGTGATCTATGTCTTTTTGTTAGGATAATAACAAACTAGTAAAAAGTTTATTCCTTTAAAATGTCTAGGACACAAGCCTTTACCTGTCATAACAGGTTTTCACTATGCATGCCTGCTGGATTTTTATATTATAACAGATATATTCTGTGCCTAATTTCTTTAATTTGCATCAGGTCTATTTCATCAATAGTAGGCAGTGTCTTTCTGAAGTACGAGACCACATTAATGATGTTTTTCTCAACATTGTAAGCTTGTTCTTGTGCCACATTTTCATCAGTGATGACCTGGGTGAACTTGTCTGCAGGTCTTTTTACCTCTTGGCAATGGTAGACGAACTGTGTTATGTTTCTGTGTTTTCACTCTACCTGTCACATGAGACCAGGTATGGAATTTGCATTTGTGGTGTTTCATTGATGTCCCGAAAATCACAGATATTTTAACATTGCAGATTTTTTATATTCAGATAAGTAATCTTTTTTTCAAAGTAGAGTCAAAAACATAATAGAAATTCATGAGGAAATCATAACTAGATGTGAGACAAACTAAGTTTAGCTTTCGTGAGCCACTTTTTATTACTGTTTAGTACTGACAGAACCTAGAAGTTTCTCTATGCCCTTGCAATGGAAGCAAAACAGTTATCCAACAGTCTGACAGAAGTCTGTTGGAACATAATGTGTAAAACAGTCATGATCAGTCCCCTGGTGGCTGAGGTCTCCAGGTTAGTAGACTTATGCCAGTCCTTGGTGAATGCTATACCAGTGATGACTGAGGTGAAACAGGCCAGGAGTAGAAGGCTACAGGTCCTCAGTAAAGTGGAAAAAAAAATTGAGCTGAGTGGTAGCAACTGCAGGCTTCAGCAGTGAGGTTGACCCGCTTGCATTTGTTCAGGGAACAGAGCTTCCTGGCAGGTCTCTAAGTAAGAGCAAGAAAAACTTAGAGAGCACAGGCTGACACACAAACTCCGTGTTCTCCATGCTTGAGAACAGAGTGGGCCTC
The DNA here is from genome assembly GCA_004027295.1 of Dolichotis patagonum. Taxonomy (NCBI): domain Eukaryota; kingdom Metazoa; phylum Chordata; class Mammalia; order Rodentia; family Caviidae; genus Dolichotis; species Dolichotis patagonum. The sequence continues at coordinate 25,773 of PVJX010024024.1, read as the reverse complement.
TTTCAAAGGCTGAGATGTTATCACCGGAAGGAAACAAGGGGAGTCCAGATCTGAGACTTCCTGGACCTAAAGAGACTAATGATCATGTACCTGAATGCATTTTCTGAAAATGGGTACATCGACGCAAGGGCGATCTGGCTGTGACATCTGTCATCCGGGTGATCACCAGGGTTGATTCAGCTGGTCTGGCTGGCTAGGCAGGTGTCCCCTTCCTCCCTCAGCACTCCATGTGTGTCCCACCGGAATCTGCACAGTGAGTCAACGGGAAACGACTGTGTCTCAGGTCAGGGGTCCAGGAGTAGCTCTGCTACCCTGCTGGACCCTCCAAACAAGTGCTCAAGGTCTGTTAGAAAATGACTAAATAACCACTAAGAGGAATTTTACTTTGACTAAACTAAAGTTTAAACAAAAATATCTTAATCATCTCTACAATAGATGGCACCACAGGTTATTTGGAAAATCAATATTAATATCACCCCCTAGCTGTGCAGAAGAGTTCCTTGGGGAAAGGGCTTTCGAGAGCAAATGGTTACATTTGCTCCACATTTAAGTATAATAGGAATGCATTTGTCATGTTACTACAAGCAGGGGACTAAATCAAGGAGCACAGAGTAGGAAGGAGAATCCATGTCCTGTGAACATATAGAGAAAACTGCACAAACTGGAAGAGAAACAAGGTAACTGCATGAACCTCACAGGTACATTCTGTCTTTTATCCAGATGGGAGGATTTTGAGGTATAGACTCTTCCTTTGCCCCAGAAGATTGAAGACCTTATTCATTACTTAATCTTTGGGTTTAAGAAAATTCAGTCACTTATAAGATAGAGGAGAGCAGAATGATAAAAATAGAACAAAATAAGAAAGGAATTGATACTTTTAAACCTTTGTGTTGCTTTCCTCTTCTCTCTTCTCTTCATTTTTGCAGGCTGCTCATCCTTGTATCTCCTCCATTTTTAATTCCTCACATGATAAAGTAGTTGAATTGGTGATTGGGTAGCACTTACTTGAATAGTTTATGGTAGTATATAAATTAGCACTGACTGTTTGGAAAGTGCTTTCTGCTAAGCACTAAAATAGAAATTTATTAAGCATATAAATTATGTTTTTGAAATGGCTCTAGTTACATGCAGTATATTAGGAATTTTATATGTACTGTTACAAATTTGCACACCTATTAAGGTAAATATTATTAATTGCATACTCAGATACAGATACTGAAGGACACAGAGCTTAGATGTTACAAGTTTATATAGAAGGGGGGACTCAGGATTACGTTTCAAGGTCTTAACATTCTAGTCTTTCAATTTAGTAGTAGTGTATCATTTAATATTTTATAAATCTTTCAATTGTTTTTTCATCTGTTAAGCTCTTATATGATGACAGTGACCCTGTCAGGCACTATATTTGACATTAAGTCATATGTAAAGATAAATGGCATATAATCTCCATCTTCAGAAAGTATCAAGACTAGTGAAGGCATACCCTTATTACTATTATTTGGATCAGGATGCAGCTAAATATACTACATAGTATTCAAGTGCACCAAGAATATGTACTTCTGGAATTAAACAATACTTCAGAATATTTGTATGTTCAAAATACTGCATGATGCTCTCTTTGCTGAGATGAGCATTTACTTATTTCAAGCCCCCAAATATTTTTTTTTATTTATCAACTTTTTATTATTAAAGCCACTGAGAAAAAAGTAGAAAGGAAAATGGAGACATGTGAAGCTCCTTGCCTGACAGATCAGTGACTGCTCAGGTTGACTCAGGAGGCAAAAACTGCTAATTCTCAGGGGCTGAAATATCTTGAAAATGGGAGGTTTTGCCATTTCAAGCAGAGATGGGGGAAACGAGGAAGTTCACTAGGGGACAATCCCATAAAAATCAGCTATTCAAACTGTCACCTGCCTTGCTTTCCTTGCTGTCTAAAACAAACATCTATGCTCAGTAGAGCTCTACACCTTTGTTCTTCAGTAAATCTGGGCATTTGAATCAGTTCGGGGCTTTATTTTATTCCAGTGAGGACCCTGGCTAAAGATATGCTCTCTCTTGCACGCACATTTCCTTTCATTTCTCTAACTGAGTTTACTAGCCTGAACCTGACAGAGAACCTCAGGGTTGTAATTTTTTTTTCTCTGAAAAGTTGTCATCTTGCAGAGTGGCAATATGAAAACTTTAGCAGACTCCCTCTCTAGAAAAATAACTACTTAACTTTTGGAACTGATATAAAAATAACTATTAGACTCTCTGAAGATTGTTCTATGAGTATCCACCCACTGAACAAACATTCATCCACAAGTATCTAGGAAACCTCAAGAACAGTACGTCTGTTGCGTTTGCACCCTAACTTGCTCTCACTGAACACTTTGCTGATGAGGCAGGAGGACGGCTTCGCTTGACAATCACAGCTCATTCCTTTAGCTCCTAGCATACCCAAGTCCTGTTTTTCAAGTCATATTCCTGAAGGAACATTGAAGGGGAAAGTGTCCCTCCTTCAGTCCAGCTTCAATGGATAGATAAAAATTTTGCTTAAGGTGTAACATGCAAAAACAATAATGTCTTGGATATTCTACCCAAGAACAATCATAGCGGTTCCATCACAGTGGGGCAAGATAAGAGCAAATTCTCACCTTAGTGTAAGAATCCAGTTATAGCCTGAGGGAAATAGCTTAGTGTTTCCTTACACCATTAGTAGACAGACACAGAAGATAAATTCCAAAAAAAAAGAGAGGTTTTAAGAATGGAGTGCTTCATGTAATTATAGTTGATCACCTAGACGTTGCCTCAATGATCATGGTTGTTACATTTTAAGACTTTCTGGGGGTAAAAAAAGGGCTGGTATCAGCTGGATCACGTCCTTGTTTGTGAGGCAAAAAGTAGAAATAGCAGGGGAAAGAGACAGAGCGAAAGATAAACTGATTCTAGTAGATTACTGAAACAGAAGCAGCATTGGGGAGGACACAAAAAAAATATACTAACGGTGTGTCACCTCTGTAATGCAACCTTATTTCAGAACACCTGTTTATTTCCCATACTTGTTCAGTCCTGAAAACTTATGAAATTTAATTTTAGTTCAAGCCCAGACATTTATGTTCCCTCTCACTTGACCATTAGGCTCAATGATTTTTCCTAAACTTGCAAAAGCATTGAGACAAATTTTGGAGTTTACCATTAATAAAGCCTGATGAACCTTGTTTACTTTGAGGGGAGTTTATCCTTATTGTCACATTGTATCAAAATTTATGATGAAATTTTCTAGTTTTGGAAATGATTTGTATTTGATCATGCTCTACTTTTTAATTGTGGACATAAAAGTTCTCTCTCTCTCTCTCTCTGTCTCTCTCTCTCTCTCTCTCTCTCTCTCTCTCTCTCTCTGTTATTTCATTATTTTGCAGTGTCTCGCTATGTAGTTCACCCTGACTTTGAAGTAATTATGCAGGCCATGAATTTGCAGTGATCCTCCTGCCTCAGCCTCTAAAGTGCTGGTATTACAGGACAGCACTTCCATGCCTTTCTCAGAATTAATTTAAAGATAGCCTTTGGCAAAAATTTATGAGAAAATTTTGTGTTCCAGGCACCCTACCATGGCAAATGTTACCTGTGTGGTTTCCAGGAAACTGCAATCTAGACACAGATACAGATAGGTACACATTTTCAGCTTCATGTTGTCAATGCAGCATTTGATATAGACAATATAGGGAGTGTGTGCATATAAAAAAGCATGCAGAGACTACTGGGTGGGTGATGGCAAAAGCTTGGCAGTTCTGATAGCTCTCTAGTGGAAGTCATACCTGAGTTGAAGGCTGAATTAAGATAACCATAAGACAGATACAATGGAAAAAGTCATGAAAAAAATGCACAAACATAGAAAGTAACAAGTCTTGATCTGAAAGTTTAAAAAAAAACATGAAAACACGAGATGTTAGAGAAACAGTCTATTTGTATGTGACTGAATTATTGTGTGTGTGTGCGTGTGTGTGTGTATTTTTATGTGTTGTAGCTTGTAAATATAAATATAAAGATAGATGAAGACTATATCTAAGTTTTTAATAAAAATCACTATGGAATTTCAATATGCCTTATTGCTCATAATTTTAATCTACATGTCACACTTCTTCTTTCTGCAAATTTATAGCTTCTGAGAGGTGTAATAGCACATGCCTGTAATCCCAAGACTCAAGGGGCTGAGGTAGTAAGATTGTAATGAGCTCAAGGCCAAACAAGGCTACATAGCAAGTTCAAGACCATCTTAAAATACATGTGGAGACTCCCGTTTCAAAAATAAAAAAGGAAAAAACTTAGTATTTAGCATAATTCTTTAACTCCAGGATTCTATGACTACTCTTACTCTGTATACACATCAGTTTTTTTAAAAGAAAAACATATCTGCACGTACAGAGAAAGTTAAAAAGCATAAAACAGTCAAATGCCTTCTGTTAACATAACACGTTTATCTACTCCTTATCAATCATTACCATGTGTTCCCTGAACAGTAGATATAAAGAATAAAAATTGTTTCATCTTGTTTCACTGCCAAAGTAAATCATGGATTCAATTTTCAACAAGTTCAAGGAATAGACATGTTGCTAAAAATATTCTAGCAAATATAAATCTTTATGCACATGCACAATACATTATGAAATTATATATAAGACAGTCTTTATCCATTTGTTTATCACAAATTTTGATTTAGGTATGATTAACCTATCATTTGAATTGTGAAACTAAATAAATATTCAGACGCATTTCTCTGGGCCGCTTTTATAAACCATTGGCTGGGTGAGCCTTGCTTTTGGTGGAAAGTCTGAAGCTTATACGGATCAACTTTGTCACAAATATCATTTTGGATTTTATATATGCAAGTGCATATTTCTTTTATATTCAAGTTCGTTTTATTTATTTTATTAGTACGTGTTTGCAATACAGAATGAATGCACATATGCTTCAAAGGTAATTCATACATAGTCATATTAAATCTTAAAATAGTTTTATGGACACTGTAAGAAATGATAAAACTTCACAGGCAAGTTATTTTAGATGTTTGTTTGTATTATTGCTATGTTTCCTGAAGAAAATATATTAACTCTTCAGTAAATTTCTTTTAAAAACTCTCAGTTTGAATGTCCACCTTGTATGCTGTAATTTTGTAGCTTGAACAACTATTTCTAAGAGGACAATAGGCAATTTATCAACTAGTGATTTCTTACTGTTTATTTTATTTTTTAAAATTCTGTATTATTTCTATCCTTTTTGTGTTTTGTTTTTTTCTATAAATAAATAAAAATAAATAAATAAATGAACTCTTCCAAGAGTCCTGTTAGCTTTATAATTTAAATTTTTCTGTACCATCAGGGGGAAACTAAACCCCCTGGAGAGAAAAAGGAGCTAAAGAACAGGAAAGTCACTGGGAGATGAAAGAGAAGAAAGAAACACCCTGACATCTCAAATCTAAGAGAAATGTGAAGATGTCCAGGAAGGAACTCCAGACAAGGAAACTGAATTCCTCCTCCACTGACGTGTGGAAGGAAGTGTGCTTTAGGCAGAAATAAAGCTAATGAGTAATGGTTATCACACTATCTGTGTTTTCTCGGATATAGGTATATGGAGAGAAGCAGCCAAGAAACAACAGCATTATTGTTAAGGAAACATAGGAAGAAAATGCTTTCATAGTTTTTGAGAAGAAATAGAAGTCCTGACCATTTGATTTTTATCAACAGAGACCTAGGGAACGTGAGAGACTGAGAAGAGTAACTTTACATTGTGTTCATTTCTTTCCCACTATGAAAAATTCCCAGTAGGTCAAGTAAATGGGTACTGAAGACTGAAGTCAGTTAAATTTCTAAATGTCTAGCTATGCAGTTGACTATAGTTATTTGTTATTCAGAATTTTCTATTATTCAGTTTATAATACAGTTTTACAAAGACAGGCTTACTGTGTTTTCACTCATTCAGCAAAATGCTGAGGAAAAGTCACCTTGAGACCTTAAAGCAAGAGGAATTCCACATTGCTTTCCAAGGTAAAAAGGAGAGTTAAACAATCCTTAGAGGTCATTTACAGTCCAAGAGCAATAAAATGTGATGTGTGCTATAAAAGTTCAGGCCTTTTCTAGGATGAAAAGATGGGGTAGTAAGAAAAAAGAGGAGCCACTGGACCCCCAGATTAGAGCTTAACAAGGCAACTGACACAGTCCAGCCTGCAGAGCTCTAAGGTCTTATGTTACTCGCTAGACAGACACTTTTATTTTCCTAGTATTCGGGGCTGACCTTTATTTCTAATACTCAAGCTGTTATCAATGGTGATACCAACATTTTTTGCCTTCAGGAAGCTATCAGAGACAGATGGATCAGTTAAAAACATGTGTGACAGACATGCTCCTGTCCTTTGCTATTGGAGTCTGTGTTATAGTCTATCTTCTATCACTTGTTTGAATACAGAACTTCTGTTTCCTTCAAAACTTTTTTCTTTTTCTTTTTTTTTTTTTTGTACCGGTGGCAAGACTCAAGACCTGGTGCTTGTTAGCAGGTGCTTGTGCCACTGAGTTATATCCCCAGCTTCATTCTTCAAAATATAAGCATTGGTGTTTTTATTGTCCCATAAAATAATGTTGCTGTAAACAGGTTTTATTTACCCTTTGCTATGGACAGATGAGTCATTCATATTCAGTTTTGCAAGTCCCTAGGCTGTATTATAAATCTTCAACCAATTAACAAACCATTCTTTGTGTGTAACACTGCTGTGCTGTTTCTTCTTATATTCTGAAACACAACATCAATAATAAAGTCCAAACCAAACATAATAGCCAAGTTGAAACACTGCATTTTAAAGAAGGTTCTTTGTATTGAATTATGGCACATATTCAGAAAATTAAAAGAGATAGAAGTTACCCTGGTTTACGAATGCTTCTGTTTGTGAACAAATGGTTAGGTTCACGAACAGAGGCATTTGGCAAAATTTTGGTTTTTTTTGCAAACTCTGCATCCAGTAATGAATACGACTGTTCACATCTTTTCCAAAATTGCATAACAAATTAAAGTTGTGAATTGAAGTACCTCTGTAATATTTTCCAAAATGAATACAGCCATATAATCATCAATTTGCTCAGGTATGGGAACCTGACTAACACGCTAGAAGTATTACTCGTGAAATAGTAAGTTACTAATTTGATGTCTGCTGTCACAGATAAATTTTGACAGATATTCAACGTTTTATAAACAGAATTTTGAAAATATCCCTGTTCATGCCTATTTATTATTGTAATTTTTGCCTGTGAAATTTGTTTGAATTGGATTTATTACAATAATACCATTTATCCATTGGGGATGTTTTCCGTGCCCCCCCACCCCGTGGATTCATGAAACCATGAATAGTTTCGAACTGCGTACACACATAGGTGCTTTTCCAATGTGTATATTAAAATGTAATGCCTTTTCCGTTTTAATAAGTGTTTATCATACACAGTGTCTGTAACTTTTGCAGTTTGAGGTATTCCATCAAACCAACGTGAATTCCTTCTTCCTTCTTCACACTTTCATAGACAGAAGATTTATTTGAACAACCTCAGCATGGTTTTGTTCTTTCACTATTACGTCAAGAACTTTAACCTTTTCACTTGACACAAGAGCTTAATGGCTTCTTTCTGGCATATCTAAATTGCTAACATCAGTGCTCTTGGGCTTTGGGGCCACTGCTAAATAAAATGAAGGATGTGAGTAGAAGCTCTGGGATGCTGTGAAAACTTACTTGGAAACTCACTTGCAGCAAGTAAGTGACTCAGGCAAGAAGTTTGCAGAGCACTGATGTACTAGGTAAAAGGAAGAGACAAGTGTCAGCAGATAGGAGCAAGGTGGCACAAGAGTTCATCCTGCTCTCAGAACAGGGGTCAATCTGCAATGAATAAAGTATTTGTTTTTTGAATGTTTTGTTTTATATTCTCAGATAGTAGTTGACCATGGGAAACTGAAACTGCAGAAAGCAAAATCCAAGGTAAGTGTGGAATATTATCACTTAGTTTTGTCATTGTTTCATTATTCTGTGATCTATGACTTTGTGGCTACACTAATGTACCACATTTCAATTACTCAGTTTACAATGAAGAACAGTAATATATTTATCTCCTGACATTATTATAGAAAATTCTTTGCTGTACATTTGCACATGTCTAATTTCACTCATACTCAGACAGGATAGACATATGCTGAGTTTTACAAAGCAGTTATGGGGCTATTTTCTTGCACCATAGGGGTACAAGAGAACAATTGTTTTTTATACTTATCTATATTTTACATTTCAGAATAATTCATATTTTAATCACTCTCTAAAGTTTCTGACCCTATCACACTCTTAGGCAAAAAATTTTTCTTAAAAAATGTATTTTATGTACTAAAAGGGATGACTACTAAATATGAAGTATAGAACATTAAATAAGTACCATCCATTGCACAATGAACACTGTTACCACAAATACCTCTAGTTGAAAGACAAAGAAAAGAGAAAGCAGCAAGTATTAGTCAGTTTTCTGTTGCCGTGATAAAATACCTGAGAAAATCACCTTAAAATAAGAAAGGTTTACTTTGGCTCACATTTCAGATATTTCACCACATGGTACTTGGTGGTTGCATTGCAGATATAATATAGGTATGAGGAGAGAGAAAGGGAAAAAGAGAAGGAGAGTGACACCAGAGTTCTAACATCCCTCTTAAAGGAAGGTGCTCCCTAAATGATCTAACTTCCCTCCACCATATCCTACCTGCTAAAAGTCTCTACCGGGTCTAGAGTAATGAGCTTACACCAAGACTTTAGCATATGGCCTTTTGGGGGATATTTAAAATCCAAACCATCATTCAGACATTGTAACACTGTTCCAAGGTAAGTTACAGGATATTCTGTCAACATTTAGAGAGCAAGGGCCAATGGCAGGTTTAACATTTCTATGTGGAATGGTTTGACTCCATTCTGTACCTTATTGCTACTTGTATTATAATGAGCGGCACAAGAGTTTTATCTATAATTTGATATTGAAGTCTATAGTTTTGATATGAAAATATAGTCTCCTGTTACATCTTCTCATGTAGTCAAACAACTGTCTTTATTATTTAATAAGGTTAAACTTATTGATATATTTTAGGGTTATATAATGATCACATTCATTGTAGGGAAAATGTACTTGTATATCATGTATCTCGACTTTTTGTTTTCCCCATTATCCTCCCTTCCTTTCAACCCCTCTCCCAATCCCTATTTATAAAATATTTGTTTCCATTTTTTCCTTTTCCCATTTTTTTCTTTTTCCTTTCCTTCCTTCCCCTTCCCACCAATTCCAAGTTTCCTTACCTGTTTGAAACTTTCTTCCTCTCTCACACTATCCAATACCCAATTTGGTCCTTATTTATAATTTTGGTTTGTCTCACCAGAGGAAACTATCTGATATTACATATGTGTGTACAATTTATCACTTAAAAGTAGGTTCAAAATGTGTTTCCATTTACCTAGAAATGTCTCAATTTGCTGCCTACTCTTCCCAGCCCCTTGTTTTTAGGAACTTGCTTATAGCATTTTTTCTAATATTTACCAAATTTTGGTCTTTATATACCAGGAGGAACAACTTGTTAGGAGAATTATGTACTTTGGCTGATGTGTGTAATAAGATATAACAATAGCATCAAACACAGCCTAGAAAATGACAGTCTGAGGCAACTATTAATTTGCAACCTTTAACTGTATAAACTCAATATGTGATTATATAACAAAATCTAAAAGGAAGCAGAAAATTGTATGCCACAAATAATTCCACAATTTAGTTATTTCATCTTCATGGGAGAAAATTAAAAGGGATGAGGGGAAAAACTAGAAAAGTAGGACAAATAGAAGATATTAGAATCAAGGCTGGAGGATTAAGGAAGATCATGTAAACTTGGGGAAACTCCTGACAAAGAGAGGACAGATAGAAGAAAGAAAGAAAAGGAACAGAACAAAAAACAATACAGATAACAAAAACACAACAAAATAGTAGAAACTATGTTCATACTCATGAAAACAAGAAGAAACAATCAAGAAAAGCCAAACCAAACCAAACAAAGCAAAACAAAGCAAGAAAGAGAAAGAAGGTTAAAAAAAATACATCCACTTCAGCATGAGTCTCTGTAGCTACTGGCAGAGAACAGAGTCCAGATACAAGTTGGTAACTGCATAAAGCCAACTGTAGTTTTACGGTGAGGCTTAGGGTAGCCCAGTGAACCTACACGTCTGTTCCTCAAGCTCTGGCTGGTTTCTGACCATTAGGCTGGAGCAAGACTGGCTCAGCCTGCAGCAGTCCATGCAACACTCTGGCTCAAACTCAAACTCAGCCCCCTGACTTCCTGCTGATTTGAGCTGGGTTCCCTTCCTTACCCAGACACTGGACTTGTCAGGTGGGGTCTGCAGTTGCTCTGAGGTTTGAGCTCAGTTGGCCCCTTTCCAAGATTGCTCCCAGCCAATCACCATCTCTGGAGCCATCTGAACCCAAATAACTACCAACCACTCTGGTCAGCTGTGTTCACTGTTCCGTCGCACTGGTGCACTTCTCTGTGGAGGAACCCAGGGTAGCCAGCCGTTACAAGGGTTGCTTCAGACCACCCCTGGCATGCATTGAGTTTGGGCTCTGGGAGAAAGTGCTGCCTGCCTCCTCCTCCTTCTTCACTGAAGTCACTCTCTGTGCGGGCCTCAGTTAACCTCGCAGATCTTTCCTGGGTCCCAGGAACCCAGTTTCCTCCTTCTCCTCCTCACCCTGCTATATTCCAGCCTCTGGACACCAAATCTTAGAGAGGCTTTTTGTCTGCTGCTTACCCTCTGCCATGCTTTCAGAAGTGTCCCCAAATTATTTTCTTTCTAAGATAACATAAATAAAACTAGTCATATTGTGAGAATGAACATCTTGGACTGTTTTAACTTTTATAAAATTAGGCAAAAATCTTGAGTTTAATTCAAGAAAAAATTTTAAATTTAATTCAAATTAACTGGAAATGAGCAGAGTTTAGAAAAATGAAATAATAAGAAAAGATTGCTATATGAAAAAGTATTAGAGTTTATTATCACATTAAACCTTAACACTATAGTAGTTTAGTAATATAAGTATAAAAAGAAAAGAAAAATAAACTAATTTTCAGTATATTAGAATTATTGCACTATTGTTTTCTGTATATGAAATGGATATCAATGAAGCTTTTATTTTTTTGTTGTTGTTGTTTTCTTGGAGGGAGAGGGTTCTGGGAATCAAACTCAGGACCTCGGGCTTGCCAGGCAGGCATTGTGCCACTGAGCTAAATCCTTGGTCCCTAAAATGGTTACCATACCATAGTTCACCTCTTATTTTAAATCAGGCTGACTAAACTGTAAGGAAAGGAGGCAAATAACCTTCAATTTAAAAAGAATGTTATATATTTTAACAGGGGGCAGTACTGAAACCCAACAGTACAAAGATAATCACTTTTGAGTGAAGCGCAGTTAGAAACACTGAGAATAGTTAAAGGTTACAGTTATGTATAACTAAGAATGTTTGAAATATTGAAATGTATTCACACTCAGAGATTATTTTATTTTAGTGACCTTGAACAAGCTACTTAAGCTTACTGCCTCATAATTTTTCACAATCTAATGATATTAATGTTACTTGTTTGTCCATTCCAAAGATTGATTAGAACATTTTTTCAGAAGATTGATTGCATATTAATCCCATCTGTCCTATTTTTAATATTTCATGTCTTCTCCTGAAATCCCTAAAACAATACTTTAACGAGGTTTTCAATGAGTTCTACACTAATATTCTGTGGTATCATAAATGGTAAGAGTTGATGTTCACCTTACTACTTGCGTAATTGGGAATAAGATCAACCATACATGATCTAAATAGCAGTTTTGCTCATTAAATTAGACAGTTAATTTCCCAAATTTTATGCTTCACAGCAATTACTTTTCTGCCTAATCAATCCTGTCATGGAATGAGCAATTAACTTGCTGTGAATATCGTGGAAGTTGATCTGTCATAAGTATTAGGTTTTCTTTTGATAGATTGATATTGTTGATTTAGAAAATCTATAGTTCTGCAATTATGTTTCCTTTCTAGGAATCAATGACAGGTGAACTGGTCATTTAATTATTTGGAGAACTTTCCACAAGTTACCATATGTAATATTATTTTCCTTTCAAAGAATGAAACACTCTCTAGTTAAAATAAGTATCACCCATGTTTATCACCATGTACTAATCTAAAGTCTAAATGGATCAAAGACCTAAATATTAAAACAGAAACACTAAATCTGTTGGAAGACAAAGTAGGTAGAAATCTTGAAGACATAGGGATAGGTAGAGAATTAGTGAACAAGAATCAAACTACACGCGAAATACTTCCCAGAATCAATAACTGGGATCATGTCCTACTAAAGAGGTTTTGTATGTTGAAGAAATCTCCAACACAGTGGAAACAAAACCTAAAAATTGGGAAAAAAGTCTTAGCAACCTGTCCCTCAGACAAAGGACTTCCATCTAGAACATATAAAGAATTAAAAAAAATCAGATCCCCAAAATTCAAAGACTCAATCCAAAAATGGGCATGTGAGATGAATACACAGTTCTCAGATGAAGAAATACAAATGCAAATAAATACATGAAAAAATGTTCAGCATCACTGGTCATTAGAGAAATGCAAATCAAAAACACACTGAGATTCCATCTCACCCTAGAAAAAATGCCCAGGATAAAGAACACTACAAACAACAAATGCTGGAGAGGCTATGGGGAAAAAGGAACTCTTCTGCACTGTTGGTGGGAGTGCAGACTGGCACAACCACTATGGAGGTCAGACTGAAGGTTCCTCAAAAAGCAGAGATTGGAAGTCCCATTTCACCCAGCTTTTCCACTTCTGGAGATATTCCCAGAAGAACTGAAAACATCATACCACAGTGATATATGTGCACCCATGTTTATAGCAGCACAATTTATAATAGCCAAATCTTTGAAACAACTTAAATGCCCATCAACTGGGGAATGGATAAAAAAGATGCGCTATTTTTATGCAGTGAAGTACTACTCAGCTATAAAGAACGATCACATTGAGATATTTATAAGTAAGTGAATGCAGCTTGAGACCATACTCATAAGTGAAATAAATCAAACTCACATGTGTAAATACTGTACAGTCTCCCTAGTGTAAGAAATGGTAAGAGTACCTAAGATACAAAAAACTCAATAAACACATTGAAAGGATAAGAGTCTGCTCAAAGGGGAAAAAAGTAGTATCTCAGGGAAAAGGAGGAAAAAGAAAAAGGAAGGCAAAAGAAAAAATGTCTAAAATTATATAAACACAGTTGGAATAGCTAAGATGATTGTGCTACAAATTCTATAAGTTCCTGGAAGAGAACAGTTAACATTCATAGTATTGGAACAATTGTGCCTGTTAGGGTGTGGTGATCTGAGGATCTCTTGAAGATCATTATGTAAAATAACAACCCCAGTTATGCTTTTACCACCTTGTTTTGAAGGCCTATATTGTCAATGTTTTGGGCTCTTTGCTATTGTTATTTATTTGTCATTTTTATTTTGTGTTTTTCTAGGAATTTGTTTTATTTTGTTTTGTTTTTTTGTGTAATACAGAAAGGATAGGTATACACGTAGAGACTCATTCATGCGTAGAACTTCTCAAAGTTTATGAGAATCAGTTATATAATGCATGATGAAATGAACAACTACTTTGAAGAAAAAGAGACACTAAGGCACCCAGTGCTGATTCCATAGTGTCATGCTATGAAATCCAGCCATACTATTATTCTTTGTTAGAGTGATTTTGGTCTGTTTTGTATTGTTTAATTTCAACATACGTGAAGTTATGGACAGCTATTTTGAAGAGAACAAGAGACATTATGTCAGCCATTGTTGACTTTCTTATTTTCTTGTTTTGAGGAGCTAAAATACTGTCATCATACTGTTCTGATTGGTTTAATATTACTCTTTTGTATGAATTCACTGTATATGAAGATATGGACAACTATTTAGAAGAAAACAAGAGACAATATGATAGCCAGTGATGATCTCCTGTTGGTTTGCTTTGAAATCTGTGTTGCTTAATTGTTTTCTTTTGATATGCCTTGTTCTGTTTTGTTATGTTTAGGTTTACCTTTTTAAATAAAATTTTAAAAAGTATCACTAATAGAATGTTCTTACTCTTAAAATTCTGTAACTATGTATATCTCACTCTTATTGCAAGAAAAATTGAAACACAAAGAAATAAACCCTGAAGCTTTATGGTTAGTGATGGGGTAAGTTCTCATTTTATTGTTATTTGGATTTATTTCAAATATGGACTGACAATGTATATTTCTCACAACTCTAGAAAATTGATATATAAATGTTCCAATTTATTTCAGGAGAAAGTTATGTTGTGGTTTCAGAATTTAAAGACAATAGATGGAGTATGAAATTAAATCAAACTTGTGCTTTTAAAGTCATTAGTGGCATTTAATTACATTCATTTAAATGTTTTTGTTATTGCTTATCTTTAATTCTTCAACATGTAACACACAATTTGAAAGTAGTTAACTATTAAGGATTTGAGTGGAGGACTAGATATAATCAGATTTGCTCACGATTGGCATGTTCTAGTGTTACCAAGAGCGAACGTGCTTTCTTTGCAAATTAATTCACAACTTGGCACATTTAAAAATTCCTAGGATGGCTTCCACTAGAAAGTTATTAAAGATATTATTGTATTAAAGAGAAAAATGACTTTTTAAAGCTTTTAGAAATTTAAATATATATGGAGGACTATCTATTAATTTCTATCTGCTATGATTTATGTGTGTGTGAGTATGTGTGTGTGTCTGTGTGTGTCTGTGTGTGTCTGTGTATGTGTGCGTGTATCTCCAGACCTGCTGTGCACTTGTGTGGGGCTTATCTCCTACACACACAGGAATTCATTAAAATAAATTCAAATAGAAGCCCCATGCATTTGTGTGGCAGTGAGACACCGCACATTAGCTAAAAGCATGGTTTTGGGAGACACCACTCCTGGGTCACCATCTGAATTCTATATGGCTCATTTCTCTCAACTATAAAAAGAGGAAAAGACAGTAACAATTTTTCTCAGTTGTAGACGCTCAATTGATAGTAATTTTTTCCCTTTCTGTCTAAAAGCTGGTGAGTTCTTGTTATAAGTGGAAAGGTAAGTCACAAATTTATTCAAGGAGGTCATGTGGTGGATGAAGAACCAAGATTTAGCAATATTTGAGTAAAAGATGGGAAAAGGACTTGTGAATTGCTTTTTGCTGTGAGTTATCCCCAGGAGGTAAGGGATTTCTCACTTCTCATTTTCCAACAGTGGCATTGCTCTAGAGTTGTTAAGGAGGTTAAATAAGAGAATATATAATGTTGGACATAATTGATATTTTACTATCATGTATCATGATGATGATAATACACATTACAGAGTCATTTGGTATTTCAAGATGATAACATTTATGAGTGTTGACACATGAAATTCTAAGTATACTAATTTGCTTCTAATAGATGTATAGTATCAGATGTAAGTGTGCCAAGACCAATCAGTTCCCAGTGTTTAAATTTTTTCATGCTTTCCAATTAATAGTTCATGTAACAATATCTAATAATTATGAAAAGAAACTAATCAATATAGTTATCCATGTTTAGTTAAGGTAAAAAAATTAGAATGAAGCACATTAGTGGGTTTTAAAAATTTAATATTTGAAAATAGAAATATAAAAATAGAATTTTCAACTAGACTTCAAGTTTCTCTTTAAAAACTTTTTAGCATTAGTATTAGATTTCAAAATTCAAATTGAATTCCATAATATCTTTAGATAAATTGCTTTGCTAGGTCCCTGGTTCTTTCTTGCATATTCCTTCAGGCTTCAGCTCTGGCAAAATTTATTTCCCAAGTCCTGGGGAAAAGTCTGCCTAAGAACTGAATCTGAGAAACTCCCACATAAAGATCTGAGTAGTGAGTTTTTGGAGCAGCAGTATGAGGAAAGGATTCAAAATACTGCTATCTGTGACAGCTATGGAAGTGCGCTATCTGAAAGTCCCTTAAAAAGAATTTGCCCTTCATCCCAGGGAGTGTCAGCTAAAGCACTTTTAAGCATCCTGTTTAGGTTGAAAGCTGAGATCGCAATCTTCCAGGAGCAGCCTTAGTTAAAAATCCAGTAAGATAAGACCGCCATATTAGCAATTTTTATGGTTTGCTCACCAATGGGTTGGTCAACACTTGGTACAGAAAGACAAAAATGCTATATTATTTCACTCATATGGAAACTAAAAGAACTGAGCTGAAGCAGTTAAAGAGTGTTATAGCAGTTAGTAGAGGCAGAGGAGGTCAGGAAAGTAGAGAAGAAGGAAATAGAGGATGGAGAGAAATAGGTTAAATGTGAATAAATTCACAATTTGAGAGTAGAAATAAGTTATGGTTCCATTAAAAAGAAATGAATCACAGTTAATAATATTGTATTATCTAATGTAAAACAACCGAAAGAGTTTTAAATGTTCTTATCACACACACACAAAAATGACAGTTCCATGGACAACTATTTTGAGGAAATTGAGACATTAGGGTAACCATTGTTGATTTCTTGTTTTGATTCTGTGTTGATTGCATTGTTTTGTTCTGATCTGCTTTGTTTGGTTTTATTCTCTTTAAAATAAAAAAAATAATAGCTGCTTGAGGTGATGGATAATACAGATACCTTGAATAGATCACAGCAAATAGAATTATCTGTGGATAATAGTAATAATGATGGTAATAAAATAATTACAATAAAATGCTTGGAAAATCTGTATTACAATCAAAATCATGGTCTGGAGCTCCATTTACTTGTGTTCTCCAATGTAAGTGCTAAGATCGGTAGTGAAGCCTGAAGGTTTCTCTGCCTAAGCCTCTCCCATGTGGTGATTGCTACGAGTTGCTTAAATCTCCGGCTTCTTCTCTTCTGAGAGAAGTTAGTCAGCCCCTCTCCTCCATCCAGGAAGTCTCCCAGGCTTGGACACTCCATCTTGATCCCTACACTCAGAGGCCTTGTGGTTTTGAATCCGTCTGTTACAGGGGCTCTGCTGTTCACTTTTCTCAGGTGTACTTATCCAGTGCCTTTCTTAAAATATCCAAGGTCACTCCTGTGGCAGCTTTGGGTTTTTGTGCTTGGAAAACCCATACATTTTTAGCTCAGTTTATGCCATCTGAGTTCTCCTCGTTAGTCAAGTCTCTGTTTAAATGCCCCTTTTTCTAGAGTCTTTCCTGTATCTTTATGGGAAAGCACATTTCATCACCCTTTTATTCACTGAATTTATAATTTTTAAAAGTATGTGAAATATAAATAAATATACATATAAAAATCTCCTTGCTTTCTAAAAATGTTTTTCCCCCAAGACTTATCCTTTGGCACATTTTTCCATTAATGTATCTTAAAGTGTATTGCACAGTAATGGATATGAACAAAATGGGAAGGCCATGTTTTTTAACATATGCTTAATATCTAGCTTCAAAGTTATATGTCTAAGAGAAATTGCATAATGTCTCTGAGGTTATTCTTATATGTGGTTATTAAAAATGAATAATAAATTGTCACAAGTGGACTTTTACAAAAATTATATAAAATAAGATGGTCTCTAGTTTTGTCCTTGTTTTAGTTACTTTCTCTCATTGCTGAGATAAAATACCCGACACCCAAAGTTAAAAGAAGAAAGATTTATTTAGCTCACAGTTTGTAGAGGTTTCAATGTACAATTGACTGGCTCCAAGGCAGGGTGGTTCATGACACAGGGGTATCAGGTCGTGGCAATGTAAAGTAGAAAAGCAAGAAGAGAAAAATGAAGAAGTATGTCTCTTTTCCTCCCTTACATTGTGTGCAAGTTACTTGCCCTAGGGCTGGTGTAGCACTCTCATCCCAAATTACAGTACTAGAAAATGAACCAATCGTAGACTGTAGATTTATCTCCTCCAAAAAGCCTGCCTCCCATGACCATATGAAGCTTTGGGGAACATCCAGACATAAACCATTACTGTCCCCTAGTAAGCCCTCGATAAATGTTTTATTCCAGCATCATATAAGCTATTTATTTAATAAAATAATTCAGTGAGGTAGAGCACATTATTCTATTAATCCCATACTTCACAAACACCTTTATATATACATTGGAGAAATGGGGAAATTAAGGCTGAAAGAAAGCAAGCTTGTTATGGTGAATCATACAGCCCAAAAGTGATTGCACCTCAATTTAAACCTATATATTTCTAGCTTGAATCTCTTAACTTGCTTGCTGAAGCATAAAGGTGACTATGAATTCTATTTACGTGCAACCTAGAAAAAGGTGGTAGATAATACAAATGGCCGTGAAAGTCTGCTAAACTCACCAGTTCATTTCACTTTGAACAGCCAATAGTCATTAAGCAGAATAGATTTAAAGCAATGACCTAGAAATCAAAGGCAGTGTGTAACCTACTAAAAATCCCTTGAGCATCTAGCTTGCCAAGATTTTAAAAATATTCTTTTGATTTTAAAGTTGCTGTGTCATAAAATGTTGTAGAAATTGTAGA
Organism: Dolichotis patagonum; assembly: GCA_004027295.1. Taxonomy (NCBI): domain Eukaryota; kingdom Metazoa; phylum Chordata; class Mammalia; order Rodentia; family Caviidae; genus Dolichotis; species Dolichotis patagonum. The sequence continues at coordinate 7,201 of PVJX010024024.1, read as the reverse complement.
GGAAAATAATTTTGAGTGTATATATGCTGCAAAACTTTGAATTTCACTGTAATTATTCAAGGACAATGGTGAATAGAGTCCAATTGCACATTTTAGGGAATAAATGAGAGGTTAGTGGTAGACAGGAAATGGTTTATTTCTGTCTTTCATGCAACTCAAATTTTCCTCTTTGCATACCTCATTCTGCTCCTCTTGTCTCTACATTTCAGAACTACTCACATCTTCACACTTTATTATCAATTAATATGTATGTAATTGTGTAATAAGAATAATTGTGCTGTAATTTTCCCTCTGTTGTCTCAGGTAGCCCTAAAGATAAATTATAGGCAATTGATTTCTGGTGAAGTGAATACATGGCCTAGTTTTGCTGCAAAATTAAAGTTTTCCCCACCTCAGTCAATTCCCAGTGCCCCAATGATTTATCTACCTTTATTAAATTTTGTGTTCATGTTCTTCTTCCACTGGAATGGAATTTTAATTAGCTTATGATGAAATGTATGAGGATATTTTGCAAAGTAGAAACTGATAAAGAGTATTTTTTCTACTTTGGCATGTCAAGGTTTCTGCAAGCTAGCAAGAACTGAATGGCGTTGATAGTTTACACATTTTTAACTAAACATACATGGGGTTTAACATTATGTGTTAGGAAATTTTAAATTTTATCAGTTTTCTCAGTTGTGAAACAATGTATTGATGAAAAACTGAATGTTTGTCATTAATACCATTTTGTTTAAAATCATTTTAAACTTACAATAATTTGCAGTAATTATAAGACAACTAAAGCCTCTTTGTAGGTTTATTCACCCTTAATGGAGATAATAAAGCAATTGTTATCTCCATATAAAATCAAATAATACTTTTATAAACCAAAAACACCTCACTATGAATTTGTAAGACCAGTATTGTTTATTTATATATATCCAGAATACAGTTGCAAAATTCAAGAAATTTAATATCAATTCACTTTTTCCTACTGTACATTGAATATGCCAATTTCACTAAATCTTATATTGATATCATCTGTGCTACTTATTTTTCAGTACAAGATCAAGTCTAGGATGAAGACACATGTCATTGCAATTTCCTTTAACCTGTAGGAGTTCCTCATTTTTTTGTCTTTAATGATATTGGTACTTTTAAATAATACTTTTCAATAAATTTATTTTTATAAACTATTCCTAAACTTAAATATCTCTTAAGTTTCCCTATGAATAAATTTAGATCATGAGTTTTTGGACTGGGACACTGAATATCACTGGGTAAATGATATTCTATCTTTCAGAGTTTCATATATGGTGGCATACAACTTCCATTTATCTCTTACCGATGACTTTGATTCTGATTTCTTTGTATATTAATTATCTACTCTTGCTGAACAGTATGGCACAAAATACGCAACTTAAGAAGACTCATTTTTTACATAATAGTTTCACTTGGTCAGGAGTTCTGTTGACGGTTCAATTGGGCCCTGTACTACTAAATCTTAGATTTTTGTAATCACAATTGTCAGTCAAGGTTGAATTGTCTTTTCAGAATTTGATTGCAAAAGGATCTAGTAATTCTCACTTGGTTATTGGTAGGATTGAGTCCCTGACAGGCCATGAAATTGAAAGCCTCAGTTTTTTGCTGGTTGAAGATCTGTTTCTCTCAGTCACATGTGCCTCTCGGTGGAACGGTTCATGATACAGCTGCTGTTCCAAAACTATGAACGGAGAGAATCTACTAACAAGATGGGCGACAATTTTAGGTAAATTAATCTTGTAAGTGGTATCTCTTTAATTTTACTGGATTCTAGCACTTAAAATATCAGGTCTTACACACATTTACAGGAGGTTATACAAGGTGTGATTAATAAGAGGAAGTTATAATTGGGAACTTTCTGTCACCTGTCCACTCCATTTAAGTATGTTGTTTTGTAATTCTTCCACTACTCAGTTACTACTTTCCCTTTTGTAACTAACTTATAATTTGGGATAGTGATTGGAAACTGCAAATAGCCTATTCTTCAACAATCTCTCTGTGATTTTACCACCATTTAGATTTTCACTAGGTTAAAATTAAGTTAGTAAGGTAGTTCTAAAATAGCAATTGCTATATTAGTTCTAAAATTGTAATTTTGCAACTTGGTAATCCATTTTGTACATATTAGTAAGAATACTATTGTTATAAAAAGATTTGTGTATTGTATAGGTATATGTTTTTCTAGAATAAATAACCTTATAAATAATTTTACTGAATTTGTTTCAATTTGTATTATTCTTTTCTATTTTAATGCTTTGATCTTCCCAAGACACAGACAGTGCAATATTTTCAAGCTGGATCATCTGTCAAATTATTATTAAAACATATTTTACATAGAATAAGTTGCAAAAGTTTTTAAAATTTAATTAAACAATTGTACTTTTGATACAGGGTCTCATTGTATAATGCAGGCTGTCCGTGAACTCACTGTGTACCGCATACTGGCTTTGAGCCTGCAGCAATGCTCCTGCCTCGGTCTCCAGAGTGCTGCCATTCCCAGCATGCACCACTACGCCCAGCAAATGGTGGTAATTTAAATGCATTCATTGATAGATAAAATTTAAGATATATTTTCAACACCAACAGTATTTAGAACTCTTTTGCTATAAATTCCTTCCTTTCATTTGCATTTCCATTATAAACTCCTATCTTATGAAAACTCATTTTCTCTGTATTGTTATATGTTTGACTTTGGCCTATGCTAGAATTTAATATCCATGAAACAGCCTTGTATTTGATTGATTGATTGATTGATTGATTTGAACCTGGCTTCTTTGCATAGTGTTTTTAGAAATTATCTGTATTGTTATTTGCAATCAGTATTTTATTGTTGTGAATGCTATGTTATGTGTACATTTATTATTTCCCCCTAGTTATAATGATGATATTCATTTATTTAATCATTTGATTTTATTAGTCCATGTATGTAGCACACAATGTATATAGTCCTTTGGGGATGTTGGTACATGTATGTGACACACCTTAATTTCTTTTTTAATCCCCTTTCTTCCCTCCACCCACCCATTGGCCCTCTTCTTTTATTTGGTACATGTTTGCAGTATATGAGTCTTACTATCCTATGTACAGTTGATGCATGTACATAACACATCCCAGTTGGCTTTTTTCACCCTTTATTTCTTCCCTCCATTTCTTGATCTTCTTCCTATTGGCAAAGCATGTTACTCCCTGATTCCTAGGCCTATTTTTATTTTGCACTTCATTGTATTTTGGGATTTTCATAAACATTCTCTAAATTAAACATGTGATAGTTAATCTTGTCTGTCTGATTTACTTCACATGCTGCTTCCTTTAATTCAAGTAACTCTCCCAGCATCTCTTTCTGTCTGTGTGTGAGAGAGAGCGCATCTGCACAGGGGCAAATGTGCTGGAGACTGAACTCAGGGTCCACCTATATGAGCATGTGTTCTAACATTAAGCCCCTTGCCTAGAGTCAATTTCTTAAATTCTTTTTCTTTAATTTTTAGCTTTTGCTAGCACATGCCTGTCGTACATAATGATTATATCCATTTAGGTAATTGGAGACGTATATAACACATCTCTGTTCTCTTGGTTTCTTCTTCCTCCCACCTCACTTTTATAATTCCAGCATCAGATTCATTTATGTCTTTTATAATCCTTATAAAGTCAATTGTCATTTACCCAGATAAACAATCAGACTATTAGACAAAAAAATGGAAACATGTGTAACACATTAAGACAATTTTACTAAATCAAGTACACTTTTATATACATTGCCTATGTTGGATTGCAGTAGCTTTTCTCTTTCACTTTTTTCCAATCCTGTACTTGTGTTTTATTTTATATTTTATTTATATTTTTAGTTTTTCAAATAATAGAAAACATGTAAAGTTTAAAAGTGTGTTTCTTATTTTACTGCAGTTAACTTTATGGTATCAAGGGGCTTTCGTTTTCCTACACGACTCAAATTCATTCCTCGTATGGCAGGATAGCACACAATTGTGGATAAATACTACATTTTCCTTATACGTTCACCTGTTGATCAACATTTCTGATTTCACATGTTCTTTGCTCTTAAATTGGTTTGTTGTGAGATGTTTTAAATCAGCCAATATTCATTCATTCTCTAAATTAGGAGGCTTTGCAGTTAAGTGGTGTGACTTTTCTTTATCTCTGGATACTTTATAGTCTTTCTTATTAAAGAGCATACATCTTACTCAGTTTTATAAATGCAGTTCTTTTTATTAGTGAGGCTGTTACCTGTGGGGGTGGGAAATAGAAGGAGTTAGTGTACCTTGTGATTTTGTCTCAGTGTTATAGGGTTTAATTTTTACCTCTTAATGTCTGCGATCTTCTTTGTGTCTTTTTTATTATCTTCTTTTCTCCCAGATATATTGTTTTACTAAAGGAGTCACCTCTAGTTTACACAACTTTTATGTGACTAATATTGTGAAATAACAAGTCCGAAAGTAGCACAGTATTTGATGTTAGGTATTGATTTTCTGTTTCTGCATGTGACTTTACCTGTTCTTGCTCTAAGTCTTTCACTCTTGTTCATTTTTGAGAGTCTCTTCAGTATCTTCTCATTCTTGGCAGGACAGACTCGTCTTCCTGATTCTTTCCATACACAGGCTGTCTTGTTGAAATTTGGTGTTCATGTCTATAAACAATTTCAAATTTGAAAACTTCTGCCTCTTTGATTTGTTAAGTTTTGAAGCATGCCTGTTTTTCTTTTCTTTTGTTTATATTATGCATATAAACAGGACATTTGAGAGGACATATGGAGAAATTCAGGTTTGGACCACTGTTCTTATCCCAAAGATGTCTACTTATTCGTAAGGTAACTTAGAGATGCTAAATAATGGGGTAATACTGTAATAATATGTGACTACTATACAGCCTTTATTATGATAATTGAGGACAAACTTTGGACTAATAAAACTTTACATTATTTTTCTGCTTAAGTATTACATTATTCTGAAACAAGCATCAGTCATCTTTTCATTTTTGAAAATGACAGAACTAAGATTGCAATGGTAAGTAACCAAGTTGGTATTTCAATCCAGCTCTATTCTTCTTTAACGTCTATGGTTTTTCATAACATTTCAGTGTAAAGACCAAGTTTTCAGTTGTGCTATGTATTCCTTGAGTGACAGTTTTACATTCTCTCAGTTTCTCAGCTTTCCGAGAATAATAGCTAAATCACATATACTAAGGTCCACATCACTGGGTTGTTGGAGGGTTAAGTTTATGCAGATCACCGGTTTGGTGCCTGGTAAGCCATAGACAATTAAGCCACAACAGTTTCCTACCATTTGAGCATATGAAGTGTGTTGTGCTGTATGCGGAGCATTGAGTTCAAGAGAGATTTAAACATTATTTGTCGTGCATTACAGTGGAGAGCTTGGGAAAGGTACACATCAAAATCAAAGACAGAGAGAGCAATGTTAAAACAAATAATCTTACTGCCACGTTTGGATTTGAGAGATGCTGTTATAATATGAAACTTAGAAAAGTCAAGAAGGATAATAGTCAAAGAAAAGAAACTCAATGCTAACTTCTATCTTTATGTAACACTGGCTGGAATTCAATGTTTAGGAAACCTGCTTTGTTCTAGTATTGAGAAATGATTAAGCATTTTTCTTATTTGGTTTTATTTTTTCAGTGCTACCTGATGGAATGTTTGCTTCACTTAAGAAACCTGAAATGGTTCTGGAATTTGCTTCGTTAAGGGATCTCTCACAATTTCAATAGTTAAATGTCTACTGCATATCACATGTTAAAAATCCCTGAGTAATCTATTTGGGTCAATGTGGTTTTTATATTCTTTAGATTATAGTCTAAATCATAACATAATTTTTAGAGTTAGAGGGCTACTTTTGACAGTTCAATTTAAAACTATATTATGTCTGTCTTTCACAAGAAACATTGGCTAGAATTGGGTATAGACTATGCATTTATAGAAATTCAGTTTCACAACCAAGCTTACAATGTGAAAATATACATTTTTAAGAGAAACTTATGAGCTATTAAGTTTTGGAGTAGTACAATATAAAGAACAATTTAAGTCTCATATTAATAAGCCTAATGAGCTTTTAAGTACACATTATCTATGTTACGGCATATACCAATTTTGATCATTGTAATTAACTGTAATTAAACTGAATAATGTGTATAGCTAGGCACCATCTGCCAATTCCTAATGTTGATTCACAATTTATAAACAATTCTTGAATAAATTCCAGAGGCAGCTGTAGTATAAACAATACTGAAGTCAGTAAAACTAGGATTAAATCTGAATATTGCATTTTCTTCTTTAAAGAAAAACACAATTCGCTAAGTCTCTTCAATCTTTTCCTTCTTACTTGAACATAGTAATAATAAACAAATGAATTCCATGTTATAATGGAAATAAAAAACAAAACATGCATTATAAAATCTGAGTAAAGGATGATCTCAATAAAATTTTGAAACTGCATTCACTAACACATTAAGCTATTTGCAAAAACTCTGGATATAATAACTTTAATTTTCTGCCTTTCACATTAATATTTTTCTCATGAACTGTCATCTACTGTCTTCACAATTTTATGTTGAACTATCAACTCCAGTACCTTGAGTACTTAACTGTATGTGTAGACAGGGAGTTTTAAAGGAGTGACTGAGTTAAGATGAACTCATTAAGGTAGGACCCTAATTTAATATGACTAATGAATGTCCTTATGCGAAAAGACAGCGGCATCAGGGACTCATTTGCAGGGAGGGAGGGCCATATGAGGATGCATCAAGGGGTGGCTACCTGTATACCAAGGACAGAAATGTCAGGAGAAACTAACCTTGGCATCACCTTGGTCTTGGATTCCCAATCTCTATAACTGTGGGGAAATAAGTTTCTGTTGTTCACACCACCCAGTTTGTTGTATTTTATATGACAGCCCTAACACTTAAATGCAATGCCTCATTTTTCCTACATTTATTTTCATGGGATAAAACAACACTGCACAGGACAAAGAGGCACAGTTCTAAGACTGTAGTTTCTGCAATGTCTCTTTCTTGGCATGAAAGCACTCTGCTGCCTGACGGGGCCACAGTACTGCTGAGAACAACAGGCCTACAACCTGGCTTTGGTGACAATTAATATAACTGTTCATTGACTTCTACAGGGCGGCAACTCAAGGCCTCATTATATTTAAAAAAAAAA
>PVJX010024023.1:0-28565 GCA_004027295.1 Dolichotis patagonum | reverse complement strand
CAGAGATGGCTGGGTGCAAGACGAACCAAAGTCTGAGTCAGATGGACGGAAACTAAATGAGAGAGAAAAAGAGAGAATGAGAGAAAACCAGGGCACTAAAAGAAACAGGCAAAGAGAAGCAGAAAAAGAAGGCAACCGTCAAGGAAGACACCCAAGAACCAGACGGTGCCCGGTGCTGGGGCCGAGTAGCAACGCCCCCTGGGCTGCCCGCAGCTGGTGCTAGAAAGTTGCCGGGGCGGAGAGGCCAAGCTATCCCTGGCGCGGACTCTACAGGGGTGCAGACCCTGAGCCAGCGCTCCGGCTCAGCGGGGAGCGGGAAAAGCGGAGCTGAGGGCGAGCAGGCGGCGGCGGCAGAAAGTTCCGCGCCCCGCCAGCCTCCCGCCGCACCTGCGGCCGCAGGCGAGCTGCCGCCAGGGTCCCCGGAGACCGCCCCGCGGGTCCGCCGCGCCGCTGCCCTGCCCTGCCCTGCCCAGGATTCAGCCCCGCGCGCCGACACTCGCTGCGGGACTTTGCGGCTCCCCGCCCCGTCACTCCGGCAGTCCGGGGGGGACCGTCCCAACCCATCCCGAGGAAGAGAAGGGGAGAGAGGCAGAGACGGAGACCTGCTATGGTGGCCAAGGATCCCGCGAAGCGAAGGGCGGTCCGCGCACGGGCTTCAGCCCCGGTGGAACCCAGCGGCGCCGGCCAGAGACGCAGAGCGCCGGGCTCGCCCAGCCCGCGCTCACCTGGAAGGCGCGCGGCGCGCAGCCAGGCTCCCGCCCGCGTCTCCTCACACTTCCCCGGGAGCGCAGCGATCCGGCTCCGGCCTCGGCCAGCCCCCGAGAGGCTCCTTCATAGCGCCGCGGCGGGCGGGAGGGCTTGGCGAGCGCGGCGAGGCCGAGGAGCCAGGAGAGCGAGCGAGGGCTCCCGCACACTGTCACCTCGCGGCGCCGCCACCGCCTGGTCACTTCGCCCCCGGCCCCCGCCCCCTCCCGCCCCGGCCCGCGGCCTCCCGCCCCTCCTCCTAGCTCGGTCCCTCCCCCTCCAAGCCCCAGCCTGGAGGCCTCTCACTGGGCTAGGATCATTTACGTAACCAGCACCCCCAGCCCTCCTCCCCGCCGGCTCCCGCTCCTCCCCGGGCTGGGGCGGTGCGCACCGAGCGCGCTCCAGCTGCTTCTGGTGCTTCCAAGCCTGCGACGTGCACAAGTCCCGCGATACTTGCCAGGCACGGCCCCCAAGGGCGACTGTGGGGTGGGCTTTTCGTCGGGGAACCTGGCTTTCGACCCTCGGTCTTCCTGGGGCCCCATGGTGCAAAAGCTGGTTTTTAAGCACCGATTGTAAAACCAGTCTTTTAGAGGGGAGCTAGGGGTCGGGGGCTGCCCTCGGGAAAGTTCCAACAACCCCACCCTTGCCGTCGGCTCTGCCTTGGAGAGATCCTAAAAGGGAGGAAGGATTGAGGCTGGGCTCCTTGATGTAGCAAAGACAAGACTTTGGCCTCTTTTACAGTATGGTTCAAGCACCCCGACCGGGTCCTAGTATTCTGGCTGGTGCCAGCGGCTGCCTCCACCATAAAATGCTCTCTTAACAGACCTGGGGACATAGAACGCGTCATTGCAGTCTTAAATTTTTTAAGGAAAGGGTCAACGAAAACCTGGAATTTCAAATTTCTTTCTCAGGTGGACAAATATGGTAGTTAACACACGCACAGCATGCATACCAAAGTACCTGAAAGCTTGCATATCTAAGTTAATGTGTAGTGTAGCAGAAAATCCATGATAATAAATAACATTTAAATAAATGTAAGGATTTTGAAAGAGTACGAAACTCAGAGCACAGGATGAACAAGAGCTGAGACCTGTCTGTCCTCCACTCCCATGTAGGAGGACTTGTAAGAAATTAGACTGCTGTGTTCAAATCCCTGCTTGATCATGTATTCACGATGGGCCCCCTTGGTTAGTCCCTGTTGGTGCTTGACTTTCTTCAGTCTATTTTCTTATTTGTAAGAAGAGTTTGACACAGATCTTTTCTTCTCACTGTCTCTTCACACGTTTTATGGTTTATTTGGCAGAGTTGGTAGGACAGCTACTTCAAAAATATTAAGAACTGTTTTGTACACACAGGATACTCTTAATTGTAAAGCATTTAAGTCGATGCTATTGATTATACTCAGAAAGGCAATTTGTAGAGTTGTCTATACCTTTTTACGAATCACTATCAGTTTAATTACTACATTATCCATTCTGCCACTCCCACACCACAAACAGTTAAGGTACATCAGCAGGGTGTAGAGGCATAGGCCTGGAGTCAACCTCTTGAAAGACAAAGGCAAGGATGTAACTTAATCCTAAGAGTTCAAGACCAAAGTGGACAACACAGCAAGACTCTCATCTCTAAACATAATAATACTGTCTCTGGAATTTTTATTACTCCCACTTAGAAGTTCCAGTTCTGACAACAGGTCACTGAACGCTACGTGTTAAGAAAACCTGTATACCAGCAGATGTAAGAGGAATTCTCTTACTAGCCCAGCCACTTGTCATATGTCCTTGAAAGATACTAAATACCCATCCTTACATTCTTCATCTCTATAACAAGAGCATTTCCATAGGATTATAAATCTAGTTGGCAAAATTTACATTTACATTATAGTCCCAAAATGTCCCCCCAGTAATTCTTAGCTTTTTGTTCAAAATTTGCCCCCAAACAGGACTTTGCATATGCAGGAGATTAGAGCTATCAGAAAAAGAAATACGAAGCAGGAATTTTGTGTTCAAAAATTAAAATCAATAATAAAAATTCTAACATTTCAGTGGTTTTCCAATATATTTCAGTAATATTCTAAATTCTCTAATCTACGTTATAAAAATTTTTATAACTGGGACACTGTCTTTTCCTTAATACCAAAAAATGGAAAATAAAAGCGGACCTAACAGAAGTTACAGTATGGTCATTCGTCTAGTGAATATCCATGAAGTGTTCACAACATTGCCATTATTTGCTAGGCACAGAAAAACTATGGTGATGAAAACTATGAAGACTGTGATCTTATCAATGCTACATTTCAGTGATATGTGTACTAAATGAAAAAGTATGTACTTAGGTTAGATGATAACAAGTTCTGGAACATAATTGAAACAGGCTAAGAACTGAACTTTCTGACTACTGTATCACAAACTATTTACAAATATGCTGCGATATACTGACCAGCTCATCCCATCAGAAGTGACCAAGTAGGTGGCCTCAAGTTGCTAGTGTCCATAGTCAAGTAGCCTCTGATTGTAAGAATCTTGTTAAGGGCTCCTAGGAGAAATCAGAGCTTGCACTTGAAATTATAGCTCACTGGAGTAGTGGGAGCAAGGAGATTGGGTAGGGACCTCTAGTGGATACAACTCCAGGTAACAATCTAAAGCTCTACCAGCATAAATATCAGATAATTCTATTCCATATGGCATTAATTTTTTGTGGTGCTGGTAGACATGTCAGCTACAGGGGAGCTGTGCTAATAATGCATGAAGATTCTTGAAATCAAGCCTTTCTCTATTTTGCATTTTCTGATAAAAAGTTTGAATTCCTATGCAATTCAATAGGTCTTATGTTAGTATAGTTTTCTATTAATTTATGTGAAAATGTTACTTTTAATCAATTTCAAAATTGATACAGAAGTACCTCTCTTCATGAACTTAATTCTTTCCACAATTCTGAACACAAATCAAATTGGACAAAAACCCAATCAAACTTCCCCATAAGATCAACATTGAACCTAAGAACTGAATTTGATTTAGTTCTTATCCTATTCAATTTATGACCAGAATTTTGGAAAGAATTAAATTTTTGAACAAAAGTACCACCCTATACTCAAATCTATACTATTGTGTCTCATGTTACATAAAGGTTTGCATCCCTTTTATGGTAGCATGTGATTGGGGTATAATGCCTCAAATACATAGTAGAGTATGTGAAGGGAAAGAGTAGATCTACTCATTTATACAGTGATGTAGCTTCATTCAAAGCAGTGTGCTTTGTATGGTAAATTTTTGTTGGATGAATAATACAACTAGCTATTAATCAACAGCTACACAGCTAAACCCAACCTTTCTTGTCCCCACTAAACCTTTTCTCTTTGTGTTTTGAATTCTTAATTGGGCAAAATCACTAGTGTAAAAAAAATGAGGAAAATAGCTAATTTTAATTCAGTACCCTGGAGAACAACAAATGACCTTCTCCCAGCCAGAGATGTGGTAACACCAGCTTGACTATACTATTATTTTATCATAAATTGACAGTATAAAATAAAGAAAATAGAACAGTGTGGAAAACACTGACTAAACTACTGTAACCATTAGAAAACAAAGAAATGAAAAACAGGATAATGAAAAAACAGTGGAATTCACCTTAGAAAATGTGATTTTACTGTCACTTAAACTCTGTATCTCTACTAAGTCAAAAGACAAAGATGAAGTAAAATGTTATGTGCTATCAAAACTCAAAGCAAAAACCAATTAAATACACACAATCATGAGAGTTTTCTACTTACATAAGTCAAGTGGACATATCCCTGCTTAGGAAGTGAGCCTTTTAAGGGATTGTCTGTATCATAGCTGCCCCTGATTGAATATAATATCCAGCACATAGTAGGCAGTTATTCACTAATTAAATGAATAATATTTAAATTCATTGTTCTGTTAAGAATACTTTGCTTCTTAGATCTTACAAATAATTCATTACAATAACAAAACTATTTTAACATTGAAGAATTTAATACTTTTCTATATAAATTTTCAAAATAAATGCTTATCAAATACACAAGAGATAAAATTGATTAATTTTCTTTTGAACTCTATTTCGATGCTCTATTAAAATGCCGACTTTTGTTTAAAAAAAATTCAGGATGTTTTAAATAGTTGTTTAAGCTTTACTCACAATTCCACCAAACTCAATGCAACAACTGCAAAATCTTTTATCCCATAGATAGCTTAGATCTGACTCACTAACTCCATAAGACAAAATCTTTTACATTTATGCATTAATGCCTTTTACATTTAGAGTGAGTCAGATATAAAAACATATCAAAGCCACTTTTTAAAATTTAAATATTTTAAAACATTCCCAGAATCATTTAGACTTTCTTCCTAAGACTATTTTTCTTCAACTATCCTGTTCAAAGCAATTATTTATTTTGCAACATAATGTACAAAACTAAAAAGATGTAAATTGGACACGAAAGTTTTAAATAGGCAAATATGAATTATTCAATGTTTAATACAGAACAGGAAGTAAAAACTATTAAGTGAACTGACATATGTTTGGTCCGGAAAACTATCTAAATATCTATAGGATAATGTCTGTTCACTTTAAATCTATCTGCCTATGATGCTAATTTAATCTGAAGGGCAATCTTCTCAAACTAAACTGACCAAATAACAAATTATTCATTAGGGAAAGTTGATTATGATAATGAGAACTGTATGAAATTTAGTTATATAAATAAAAGATGTATTTAATTTATTTATGAAGACTAGAAGTTCACATTACACTACAAGTTAATAACAAAAAAAGTACATGTTACTAGGATTTTTCATTAGCCTGGAGTGCATAACATGCCATAAATTCACTAATACCAATATCTAATAATTTACAGATAGATAAGTAGATAGAAAAAGAGATAGAAAGATAATGCTAGAGAGTAAAATAGAAACAGGTGGACAAACAGGAACCATAAATATGATTATATATATATATTTCTTTTAAAAACACAGGGTATTTTATAAATATAACTATGGTAATAAGCATCATAGTAAAACTGAGCAGAATCTTGAAGCCAAAATGTTTATGGAAAATGTAAATAGACTCCATGACGCTAACTTTAAGAGCATTTTTTTAAAAAAGATGCTAGATATGAGGTGATATTTGGTGCACTTTTGCTTTGAAATAGTCATCCAAATGAAGTCAAAGCAATAAATTCTATTACCTTAAAAGAAAATAATGCTAGGCTCTCTATTACAATACTCGGAACATGAGAATTGACCTTTGTAATTTATATCATAAGATCCTGACAATTACTGAAATTCATAAAGAAAATAGGAAGGACAGTGTTTAAGAGTAACTTTGCCTCAGGGATATACAAAACAGCTCTGCAAATTTATTCCAGACTTTTGGTTATGTCATTTTTATTGACATCTTTGTGCTGCTTCTCAGAACAAAAGGTCATTCTATATGTATGTTTACATGTATATGTATGAAGTTATTCATTTTTCAATTTATCAAGTAAATACTCAGACTTTCTTTCAAAATATGTAATCACTTTAAGACTCTTAAATGTAAAGAATTAGAGTTTACACTTACCTGTCATAAACTGTACGGCTGGACTAAGTATGGCATGTGATATACATGATGTTAGGTTATCTTTCAAGAGTTCTTCCACACTGAACAGTGAAAACTGTGAGAGTGGTTAAAGATTAAAGCTGACAATACTGGCTCCCCAGAAATCTGCCAACTACCACCATATATGAGCTGTCAGTTCCCTACAATTTAAAAATTGGTATAAGGTCTAGTGTCATGGCTTCTAGGCACACATTGAAACACAGAAAACGTTAACCATACTGTACTAAACCAACTTTTCAAAGCATCTAACCCAATCAAATCAAAAAAATTAATAAATGTGAAAATCACATTTCTTCACCCACCTACACAATTTATTTCATCTACATATCTTCTTCCTCTCAGATTCAGAAGACCATAAACAGTCTGAATACTTCAAAGTAAAATAGACAAAATACTAAGTATTCACAGCCATCACTTACTATTCATGTGACATTGGGCGTGTACCCCTTAGAAAAGTAGTCATTTTCTTGATAAAACAGATAGATACTATATACCATTATAAAAGTTTTGAAAATTAAATTATACCATAGAAAGAGGGTCATTAGTATACTACATGGTATACTGCTATATATTCAATAATTTATAACTCTTCCTAATTTTCCTGTATTTTAAAGATAATTTTGATGCATCATAAAATATTAAAGACTTACAGTAGAACCAAGAAGGTTTCATGGTCCTTACTAAGACTATTCAAGGGTAGGAACCAAGGTAATCAATGCTGTTTGAGTACATATTTCTGCTCTCTGGTATTCCCCACCTCAAATCTCTAAATTTGGTTATGGTTCTAACTTTAAAGTATCATTTATACCAAAAAATATTGCCCCTAACCCTAATTATTATCTCTATAATTCTCATATGTGCAAATGTAAGAGAGCCATATATCATTCATGAATAAACATATTCACACAGATTCTCACTTTAAAATGTAAAATGCAGCTTTCGTCTCGTTGGTCACAGAAATATCCCCAGTAGATAAAACTGAGTAATGTGTCCCTCTTACTGAGGGGTCAGTGAATGGCAGGGTTATAATACAGGTGTGTAATCTTTCTTCTTTAATAACCCCTACATATCAAAGAAACTGACTTACTATCACTGTTTACATGATCAGCCTTTTGAATGGCCTTCTAAGCATTGCTCGTCTTCGTGGAGATCGTTTTGCCAGCAACTACATGCTGCCCCTTTAATAAGCTTCTACTTCCATAAGTGGAAAGTGGTACAAAGTTTTAGTTAATAAGTCAGCAACTGTTTCCCACATCACCAGCTTGTTCAGAAGTTTATCTAACTTTAATATAAAGAGATTCTAAACCACTTAAGATGTAAATACCAGTTGTGCCTATAAAAGAACAGGAATAGAAGGACGATCTGTTTGTCAGAATCGAAAACTCTTTGATAATAAAACTAAAATTTGCAAATTCAGAACCTTGCTTTACAAAACATTATGGAAGATAACTTCCATTTTATCATGTGTCAGCCCAGCCTCTAGTGTTTCAAGAACGTATAAAATTCCTGAATAAACTCAAGTATTTAAATACAATTTACTATTGAGAAGTGAATTTTATATTACTTCTATTTCATATCTTTAAAAAAATCTACCCTTTACTCATTGAATTTTGTTATTATTGTCAATGGAAGGAGGAATCATACATATATATATGTTATATATTATCCTATAAAATATTTGAAAAGAATTTTAAATTAATTATACTAAATAATACTACAATGTTTTCAATAAGGCTTTGCAAAGTCTTCATTAAAAATTGTGGAAGTAGCTGTACATGATGGTGCATCTTTGTAATCTCAGTTGACTACTCAAAAGCTATGTAGGAGAAATAAAGCTTAAGGCTAGCCTAAGCAACTTAATGAGACATTATCTCAAAATAGAAAATAAAAATGGTTGGGATGTATCTCACTGTGAAGACCAAGGATGAATTTCTAATACTAAGTGCAAAGATTGTGGTAAGTATATTCTTTAAATCCACATTTAGATAGTTATCTCAATAATATTCGGAAAGCATTATTCAATGTATACTTCATAGTCATTGTTTACAACTCAGGACCAATATATTCTTGCTTTATTATTTCTATTACTGCTAAGTAAACGTTAAACAATGTTTTGATTATGTTGATTTTTCTAACTACTAATCCCTCCTATGTTGAAGACAAACATCAGAGAAAAATGCTGTCAAAATTAGCTCTTTGGACCTAAAAGAACATTAATCAGTTTCCTGTTTGTTTCTTTCATCAAAGGACGTATTCATCAAACAACTGGTCATACAGATTTCAGGACCTAGGACAGAAATATAAAAGCTGACACCAAGAGGTATGGAATAAATCAGGAAAAAAATTAAGCAAGAAGCTGTTTGAAAAATAGGAGGTTTTCAACTAGTATTCTTGAGGTTTAATGATTCCAGTGCATATGGGTTTTATGGTGTTAAAAAATTTTAGCCAACTGTCAGTCAGACAAAGGACTTTTATCTAGAACAAATAAAGAGTTCAAAAAAAAAATCAGATCCCCCAAAATTCAAAGTCCCAATCCAAAAACAGGCAGCTAAGATGAATGAATACACAGTTTTCATATGAAGAAATATGAATGGCAAATAAATATGTGAAAAAATGTTTGACATCTTTGGTCTTCTGAGAGATGTAAATTAAAGCAATGCTAAGGTTCCATTCACAACAGTAAGAATGGTTCTCAAAAAGAAATCAACCAATAACAAATGCTGGATGGACTATGGGGAAAAGGAGCACTTTTTCATGGTTGTGGGATTGTAGACTGGTACAACGACTATGGAAATCAGTGTGGAGATTTCTCAAAAGCTAGGGTTAAAGGCCCCATTATACCCAGGTATTCCACTTCTGGGTATTTTCCTAGAAGAATTAGAAATATCATGCCACAGCAATATATGTGCACTCATGTTTATAGCAGCACAATTTGTAATAGCTAAATTTTGTTAAGAACCCAAATGCCCATTAACCAAAGAATGGATTTAAAAAATGTGGTGTTTTTATACATTGGAATACTACCTGGCTAAAAAGAAGTATAAACTTGAGACATTTATAGGGAAATGGATACAACTTGATGCCATACTTGTAAATGAAATAAATCACACTCACATGCGTAAATATTGCATTGTCTCTCTAGTGTAAGAAACTAGAAAAGTAAATACAATCCAAACTGTACAAGAGATATTGCAAAGTGGAAACTGATCAAAAGGAAGAAGAAACTTGGAGGGGGAAAGGGGAAAAGATGGAAGGGAAAAAGAAAAAAATATATATATATACACACACAAAAACCGGTTAAGAGAGTTATACTACTAACTGATTTTAGTTCGTTGAAAAGAAAGGTGTATGCCTATTGTTTGATCAGTTTTTTCATGTCTATAGCTTGTGATAGGAGCAACTACTCTGAAAATAACAATGCACAATGTACTAACCATTGTTAACTTTCCTACAATCTTATTTTGAAATTTCATACCATTGTGTTTATTGGGTTTTTTCTTTAAAATAAAAATAAATCATAAAAAATAGATCCAATTCTTGAAAATCAGTGTCACTCTACTTCTGACCTTCTTAATATATTTAAAATAATTTGGCATACTTGAGCCTTCAGATCTGCGTTTTTTGTCCTTTATCTGCATAAGCAACTCCCTATAATTACATCTTACTACATTGAAGCCAGCTCTTAAACATCATCTTCTCAATGAATAATTAACCTCCTAAATTAATACCATGCACATGATATTCCTTTTTCTCCTTTATCTTCCTCCGTACTTATCACCATTTATAGACTTTACTTATACACCTTATTTATTTATGTTAAGTAACTTTATCAGTGGTGGAGAACCTATGACACACATGCCACAGCCAGTTGTTATTATTTGTTTCCCTTAAAAACGCTGAAAGTTCCCCCAGCACTACTTTAGATGATGGGCCTTCTTGCTTCGTACCCAGCTCTAAAGACCATACCTGGCACATAACTCTTACTATATAAATTGTTTTGAATGAAAAAATGATAGATATAGTTATTATTTCTAGTTTGCTAATGAGAAAACTGGAAGCTATCATTACATTGGCCTAAGATCATATGGGAAATAAATAAATAACACTATATTCAGACCTCCAGAGTTTGACAGGGCTCAATCACTGAATTAACAAGTTACAAATATATAAATATTATATATTTATATATTATTATTATAAAAGAAAATAGAAATTCTGTGTGGAATTCTATGTGGAAGTGTAGAATATTCCCAAGTTAATAAATGCACAAACTCTATCTTCACTATTTCAGATTGGTAATCTGACCTCTATAAAAATGAAAGTTCATGATCCCAATCTAAGGGTTAAAAATAGAGAGAAATCAATGTTCTCACAAGATTTGCTAGTCAGAGCTGTAAGATATTTCTTTTAATTACAGCAACTTTCATTATTTTCTCCTTTAACTTTTATGGGGGGCTGCGGATTAAATCTGGACCTTTCTACATGCTAACAATGTGTTCTACTATTGACTTGTGCCTCAACTTCTTTTTTACTTTTCTAAGAGAACTAATTCATATTTAGAAGTATAACATAAAGGTTTTACATATGGGTAATACACCCTTGTACAAGTTATATGCTGCTAAATATATAACAAACAGCTCCCTCATCTCAAACAAAATAAAACAAACTAAAAAATATTGAAAAACCTCAGTTTTCAAGCTGTAAATAATTTCTTGTTCTCATCCTTGGTTATTGGAAGAAATATTGTTCCAAAAAATTCTCGTATTTCTCCTTTACTTAATGTCTTCAGGCCCAATGTCTATTTTTCCCTTTGCCCATTTTAAAATCAGGTTATTTTTCTTTTATTATTGAGTTCTAAAATATCTCAAACTTTATGTTTAATGCATTAGTTGTCTTTTTAAGCACATTTTCCACACCCTCACATTTTGAAGATACTCTCTTGTATTAATTTCTTTAAGTATTAGCTATTTAACTTTGATTAGAGTGTGTAATATGTTAGAATTATTTTCATATATGTTGTTTCTCAGGATTAACTCTTTCTACATGGAGATTTTATTGACTCGGCATCCATACTATGAAAATAACCTATTTCCCATTGTGTTACGTTCCCAACCTGTTGAGAATCTAGTGCTTATAAACATGTGACTCTGTTTCAGGAATCTATACCATTCCGTGACCTTTTTTTATACTTGCAGCAACATCACATTGTCAAAATTACTGTAACATGATAATGTTTTCATTTTTTAAGCACAGTTTTTCAGGAGTTGTCCTCGTTTTCCAAAGTTGACCTATTATTCTTGATTCTTTGCATATCTGCATTCATTTCAGAATCACTGTGCTAATTTTCCTCAAAAATATCTTGGCTTTTTTTGAGTAATATTGAAACGATAACCTTGTAAAGAACTGATATCTTTAAAAATACTGACTTCTTGATAATCCTTTATATTTATTATCCCTTGGCTTTCTTTCAATTATATTTGTATTGCTTTTGTAAAAAAATTGTACATTTTTATTACATTTTGAGAAATTTGGTTTTATTTGGTAATATAAACTATTTTATGCTTAATTTTGTAGTTGTTTCTGATATTTAGAAATAAATTATATTTTTATACATTGATATCTGTACTCAACAACTTTGCATCTGGCAAAACAGTTGTTCTTGTTCATCTCATTTTAAGTTTTCTAGGTTATTGATTATGTTATTAGCAATAATTACAATTGTATTTCTTTTCAATACTTATATTTTATAATTTTTGTGGTGAAATTAATAGGTCATGAACTTTACAAATAAAAGGGATATTAATTAATGAATTTTGTATATGTATACACTCTTGAAACTATTGACGCAATGAATAATGACTATATCCATCACCTCACAAATTTTCTCATGTATTTTTTAATCTGTCCCTTATGACCTTAACAACCATATTTGTTTCTTAGGAAATTATTATTATTTCTTCTGTTACTCAGGATGAGTTATGTTTTCTATAACTAAATTATACTTTATTTATGTGTAAATTGTTTCACTCAGAATCATTATTTTGGGAGTCATTCATGCTGTATCCATAGATCTTTTTTCATTTGTGAAGAGCATTCATTTTATCTATGTATCTATCTATCTCTACCTATTTCTATCCATCAGTTGCTACATATTGTGTTATTACCAATTTTTGTTTATTACAAATAAAGATGCTATGAAAATCTGTGTGCCAGTATTTATGAGGATATATTTTTTCATTTCTCTGACTAAATATTTATGCATTAAATGACTGGGTTACAATTGTTGTCATATGTTTGAAATTTTAAGAAATTGCCATTATGTTTTCTTCAGTGTTCATATCACTTAACATCTGTATTACATCATATTGGTAGATAGTGTTCAGTAGTTCACATATTTATCAATTTTCCATGTACTCATTCTCTGATAGAACATTGCTGAAATCTCTATTTTTTGAATTTGTCTATTTCTCATTTCAATACTATGCATTTTGTTTCAGATATTTTGAAACTCTATAATTGGTGCATATATATTTTAAGATGGTTATGCTTGTCTTTTGATGAATTGACATCTTTGGTGTAAAATAAAACTTATCCTTGTTGACTAAGTAAACTACTTTATGAAACACTGATATAATCACTGTTGCTTTTTTGGTAAGTATCAGCATAGTATACATTTAAAAACTTTCTTACATGCACTATGTAGTGAATTTTAGTTGTGTGTTATACAATTTGGAAATAGTTACCTTTAGACCCTAACATTTAATATGAATATTGATATGGGTTTAAATCTACCATCTTGCTTTTTGTTTTCTTTTATTCCATCTAGTTTTTGTTTCTTTTCCTTCTATTTCTGCTTCTATGGTTTGCATATCTGCATGTGTCCCTCAAGGATTCATGTGTTGGGAGCATAGTCCTCAGTCTGGTGATCTCGAGAGTTGATGAGACCTTTGGGAGATAGGATCTAGTTAGAAATTATGATACTGGCTCCTCTCATGCTCTGATATGTTATCTTTCAATGCGACCTACCCTTCTGGTACATGCTTCTCCCATAGTGCCGTCGACCATGAGATGACAGAGTCAGAGATGGGAGCTTTTGCCAGATCTAGCACTATGCTCTTTAGATGTTAATTCTCAAACACGATAAATTAAATAAATCTATTTGCTTTATAACTACCCAATCTCAGGTATTTTAGCAATGGAAAGTTGATTAATTCATCTGAATGATCGTAAATATTTTCAAAACACATTGCTTGATAGCAGGTTGAAAGTGATATACAGGAGTATGGTACTTTAGTTTATCCAGATTAAGTTTCAAAGAAATCCTTGAATTTCTGGCTTGATATCTATTATGAGTTTCAGAAAAATTTCAATACGGTGTGTTCAAATATTCCTTTTTTGTTCTCTCTCTTATCTTCTGGGACCTTTAAAATAGCATTGCTTTATCTTTAATTATGTTTCTTCCTCTCTTTTTATATATTTTTCCATCTTTTCCACTGTCTGTTCCCCAGTATGATTTCCTATTAATTTATCAGTTTATTTTTCATTTGGGAATATAAGAATTAATTCTTAGGAGTGTATTTTCTTTAAAGTCTGGAATAAAATGTTTATTCCAGTTTATATATTTCAGTTTCTTAGTGATATTTTCAATATTGTCAAGTATTTTCTTGGATATACTAATATCAGTTATTTTGAAGTTTATGCAACATTAATTATTCCAGTGTATGAGTAACTTTTGGGCCTGTTTGATTTTCCAATTTCTCTTTTGACTTTGTTGGTATTGTTATTTGCCCTCCTTTTGTCATGATTGATTTTATTTTTATTGTACTCTAACCTTCATGCATTAAAAAAAAAGATTAACTGAGGCTCTTATTGATGAAATTTATTGCCAGAAAAAAGTACATATTTTCGCTTCATGGCAGACATGTGAGCAGGAAAATATTACATTTACCCAGTTTGAAATTTAAGTGGTCTGAAATTGTCTTTCTGCCCTTTTTTTAATTTTTTTTTAAATTTTATTTTAAAGGGGGGTAAAATTAAACACAACAAAACAGAACAGAACGGGACATAAGAAAGCATAAATTTCAAAGCTAGACAACCAGAGATCTTTACTATCTGTCATATTGTCTCTTGTTTTCTTCCAAATGGTTGTCCTTATCTTTGCATATGGGAAGCTCACACTAAATAACATGGCCAATCTTTTCACAAGATGTGTAGTTCACTGGCTCCCACTTGCTAAGCAGGGGGAAGGGGGGGACACAAGGTGGGGGACAGGACAACATGAGATGTCTGATTCTCAGCCCACAGGCCAGCAGGATCACAGCCGCCCCCCAGAGAGAAGGAATTCATTGTTGTCCTGGTACCCCGAGTCAACCACACGGTGCAGGTCCCAAAGCGCCAGGGTCTCTCCCCTGCAGGCCCCCCTAAAGTCCGCTATACTCAGCTGCTATTTCTTTCTGATGAATTGGCCATTCCACTTCTAAAGTTCTGAAATGGCCAACAGACTACAGGAAGAATTCTCTTTAGGCTCCTGTTTGAAATCAGCAGCTACAAGCAATCTGCTGGCCTTGCTTCAGGGCCACTTTGGCCCTTTTTGAGGGATGGTGTATTCGCACTCCACCCTTCCTTTCAGGTTGTGACAACTTCCTGTTTCATAGTGCACATCCCGGGAATTATCTAAGACCTCTGTCCTTTCATACTCTTTACTCTCCAGTATTTGTCTCATTGTTCTGTGACTGTTAAAAAATTCTGCTCAAATTTTTATCTGTCAAGTGTCTCATTCTGTTCCACTTCTTGACTTCCACAGCTTAGCATGACATAAATTGTCAAATAAATTTAAAAGGGAGAGGGATAAAGAATGTCATCTTATTTTGGTTTACTTCTCTTCCTTCAAATTCTGGTTACAATGCTAGTTCTCTGATACTTTGGGAAATGTTATCCCCCCACGACTTTTGTAGTTTTTGGTGGTAACAAAATCATACTGTGACACCTATTTTACCATTTTGGGAAACAAAATTTTTCTCCTCCTTACACCCTCTTTCCCTACAGCCTTTGTACTTTCTTTCATATAAAAACGTACCCCATCTAGAATCTTAGTACTTGACTTATTTGTATTGCTTTAGATCAACAAGCTAAAACTCTGAAATACACCAACAGATAAACCAGTGATGTGAAAGTATTCTGTGTACTTTGTTGTGAATATTAACTTGCACTTTCCAATCTCAAAAAAACACCATAAGAGACAGGACACAAAGTACTTAATAAGCAAGGGCCTTTTGTCATCAACCTTCAACTCTTATGCCTCACATTTGAGATAACACAGAAGTTAGAGTGCTTTTCTCTACATATTTTTCAACATAGCAAATGATACAGAATTAAAATTATTAAAAGAAAGGAAAGAGTAGCAATATAAGCATCACTTTAAGTTGGGAAGCATTTTGGCCTTGGGATGAGATGGATATGTGCTCAAATCTGGCATGCTTGCATCCTATGTGATCAAGGATTTAATATTTTTACACTTCAGTTTACTTTTCTGATAAATCAGACTATGTATCATAAACATTCTGTAAGTTTAAATGAAATAATGTTAGTAAAATGTCCAACTTAAAGTTAGTTTGAGCCAAAGTATTCATTCAGTATTCATTCAATCAGTATTCATTCCCCATTCATATTATTTAAGAATTTCTTCTGCTAAATAAAAATACCTTGGAATAAAATAAAATTATGCTGACTTTTGTTTTAAAATTATGAAGTAATGAATTATTTTAAGTTGAATGGTTACATATTTTTTAAAAGGGAAGATAGTTTTTACTTATAAAACAAGATTAATTAGAGTGAAGAATGATAGGAGATTCCAAAGACTTCTCCTATATAAGAGGAAGTATTAAGTAGCTGACATTGTTATTGAAGAACCTTAAAACCTAAAGGTCAGATGCTAAGAGCTAGAATTAAGGTGATAAACCCATCTCAAAATTAAGAATAATTGCAAGTAAATCTTAAATTTGTTATGAAATTTCGAACCATGCCATGTTAAAAAATATTTCTGCAAATTTTGGCTCCTGATTCCCCGATTGTTTTCAGAGAATTATGATAGTTTAGATTTCAAAAGGAATTACTTAAAAGATAGGAAATCTCAGACTTAGAATGGCATGGCAACTTGCCAAAGTTAAGTAAGAAAAAACACTAATACGAGATTAGCATATGTACTGAAGATTTTCAACATATCTCCTCTTGTGCTCTCAAACATTCTGCATCCTTCTCTGTGTTCTAAAAGTTATGTAGCTGAGTTCATCAAATGAACAACAATAGCAGAAAATTAGAGGGAAGCAGAAGAGTGAAGCCAGGGTGCACAATCTCCCTACTGCTTCCCTCCAGGGTCATTCTGGGTTGACTCTGTATTTTGCTTAAGGTTATAGTTTCCACCAGGTAATTTTCACAGACAGCTGTTAAAAGCTGCCATTATAAGCCTCAGGATATCACATTGTCCTGTGTATTTTACCTATGCTTTGCCCTTTATTAAGAATTTCTCAAATTACCCAATTTCACAAGCCATCTTTTTTTTTCTGTTAAGTTCCTATTGCACACAGAAACCATGCTCAGAATTTAATGATTCACATTTTCCTTCTCAATGTATTGACTAGATTATTGCTGCTGAGAAAGTCATTGATTATTGCACATATGACAGAATATCTGGATTTGTTACTCATAAGATCAATCATTTGTGTTTAATGTCATATATTAATTGCTTTTGTTTAAAATGTTTTAGTTTATCTCACTCCGGGAAGAATAGCTGCCATCAGGAAATCAACTGATAACAAATGTTGGCGAGGCTGCAGGCAAAAAGGAACACTGCTCTACTGTTGGTGGGAGTGTAGACTGTTGCAACCATTATGGAAATCAATATGGAGAATTCTCAGAAGACTAGGATTGGAAGCTCCATTCCATCCAGCTATTCCCCTCCTGGGTATTTTCCCAGAGAAACTGAAAAGTTCATATCACAGTGGTATATGTGCACCCATGTTCATAGCAGCACAATTTGTAATAGCTAAATCTTGGAAACAACCAAGACGCCCATCAACCGCAGAGTGGATGAAAAGATGTGGTATTTTTATACAATGGAATATTACTCAGCTATAAAAAAGGATGATCTCGAGGCCTTCATAGGGAAATGGTGACAACTTGAGACTATCCTCATTAGTGAAATAAAGAAGAATCATATTTATAAATATCACATTGTGTCTCTAGTGTAAAAAGTAATAAGAACTGTATGAGTAATAGAACCCAAAATGTGTAATTGCTACTGTAAAAAAGAGAGGAAAAGAAAGTGCTCTAAAGGATATAACTGCATGTATGTTTAAGTGTGCAAGATAGATGACCATATTACTGTTTTTGTTAGAATGTTGAGCAGAACCGTTAACAGTCTCAGTGTTTGAATGTCTACTTTGTATGCTTTAATTTTGTAAATTGAACAATTATTTCCAATGATGATAGTATGTAACTTATCAAGTGGTGATTTCTTAGTGTTTTTTTTTGTTGTTGTTGTTGTGGTTGTTGTTCATTTTTTTGTTTTCTTTTTTCTTTCCCCTTTGGAATTCTGTATTATTACTACCCTCTTTCTGTTTTGTTTGGTTGTTTTTTTTCTCTTTAAATAAAAAAAGTTAAAATGTTTTAATCTAAAGGAACTTATATAAAAACAAATATTTTTGGATTATAATAACAACACTGAAGTTTTTTTCAAAATTGAAAGGAAAAAATGTTCAAAACTATTCAATGAAGTACTATTGGCAATGGATTTTTATATTAACCTATTTGTTAGTTTATTTATTTTTCTATTTGTAAAGTGATTTATCATATTGGAGTAAATTTACATAGAAAAATATAACTTAATAAGTAATAGCTACAATATACCAACATTAGCAATAAAGAAAATCAGTATATGGGCCTTCAAATCCAGACACTAGGAAATTAATAATGAAGACCTGTAAGGCTCTCATTCTTTTGTTTTGATTGCTTTTATACTATTTTCATTTGTATTAACATATTGAATATGAAGGTATGAATAACTATTTCAAAGAAAACAAGAGATATTATGGTAGTCACTGTAGATTTCCTTTGTCTTGTTCTGAAGTCCTGTGTTTTTGCATTGTTTTGCTCTAATCTGCTTTGTTCTGTTTTGTTTTGCTTTGCTTTTTTTTTGTTTTACTCTCTTTTAAAAAAAGAAAGAAAATCAATATAGTTATCTAACAGTACTTTCACCCTCTCTTATCCTATGACTCTTCAAAAGAAATGTTCTAAATTACAAAGTCATCTTCGGTAGGCAAAATATTGTTATTTATAAAGCCAATTTTTCATGACTGTGGTCATACACTTACTAGTTTAAGAAACAGAATTCTACCTATTATCTGTTTCAAAGTTCTAAACATTTAGATAAAAAGTACAAATGACTTTGTAGCAGTTCAGAGTAGAAGATCCCATTGAACATGAGGATAGATTTTTGTGGTCTCCACTTTTATGAGTGATGAAAAAATAAAAAACATAAACTCCAAAACAAGTAAAAAAAAGTATCTATTGAAGTTACAAATTATGAGTAATCTCTTAGATACAAAAATTTTAAATTTACATTACCATGAAATAACTTACATAATTTTCAATTAGTACTTCTCTTTATATCATACACCATGTTAACATACTGAAAAAGAAAAATCTTATTGTCACCATGATAGAAACAGGAAAATTGTCTGAGAAAATGCAACACTGTTCATAATAAACATTTTCAATGAATTGGGTACAGAAAGAATACACATAATAAAAGTCATATTTGACAAGTGCACAGATAACATCACAATCAGTTGTAAAAAGCTGAAAGATTTTCCTCTAAGGGCAAAGACAAGACAAAAATGTCCACCCATAGCACTTCTATTCATTACAGTGCTAAAATCCTAGGGAGAGCAATTAGACAATAAAAAGAAATTTTAAAAAACTTCAAATTGAAAGGAAGAAAAATCATCTCTGACTGTTTATTGTCTTCATTGATATGGTTGTATATATACAAATATCTCATGTTTTGACCAAATATCATTAGAATTAATAAAAATACCTTAAAGTTCCATATTATAAATTCAAAATATAAAATACATCTATTCCTATTTAAAAAAGAAATAGAGAAAACAATGACATCTATAACACCATCAAAATGAATAAATTGTTTAAGAATATATATAACCAAGGAAGTAGAAGCGCTATACCCTAAAATTATCAAACAATGATAAAAGAAGCAGAAGAAGATACAAATAAAATATATCTCATGTTTCTAGATGCAAGAGTAGAGAATGTAAAAATTCCCATATCACTTAAAGTGATCTATTAAGTTAATGTTATATTTATCCACATGACAGTGATTTTTTACAAAAATAGAAAACATAAGCCAACATTCAGATGTAACTATAAAATACTTTGAGTACCCAACGACATCTTTGACAAAAGGATTAAATCTTATTATTATACTACCTGATTTGAAAACATATTATAAATCTATAGTAACCAGAAAAGCATAGTACATATCTAAAATGATCCAGCAGAACCAAGAGAGAGTCTGTAAATAATATTGCACAAATGTAGTCAATTTTTTTTATTTAAAGAGAAAAAAAAACTACCAAACAAAACAGAAAGAGGGTAGCAACAATACAGAATTCCAAAGGGGAAAGAAAAAAAAGCAAAAAAAAAAAGAACAGCAACCACAACAAAACAAAAAAAACAAAAACAAAAACACTAAGAAATCACCACTTGATAAGTTACATACTATCATCATTGGAAATAGTTGCTCAATTTACAAAATTAAAGCACACAAAGTAGACATTCAAAACTGAGACTGTTAATGGTTCTGCTCAACATTCTAACAAAAACAGTAATATGGTCATCTATCTTGCACACTTAAACACACATGCATTTATATCCTTTAGAGCACTTTCTTTTCCTCTCTTTTTTACACATTTTGGCAATTACACATTTTGGGTTCTATTACTCCTACAGTTCTTATTACTTTTTACACTAGAGACACAATGTGATATTTATAAATATGATTCTTCTTTATTTCACTAATGAGGATAGTCTCAAGTTGTCACCATTTCCCTATGAAGGCCTCGAGATCATCCTTTTTTATAGCTGAGTAATATTCCATTGTATAAAAATACCACATCTTTTCATCCACTCTGCGGTTGATGGGTGTTTGGTTGTTTCCAACATTTAGCTATTACAAATTGTGCTGCTATGAACATGGGTACACATATATCACTGTGATATGAACTTTTCAGTTTCTCTGGGAAAATACCCAGGAGGGGAATAGCTGGGTTGAATGGAGCTTCCAATCCTAGTCTTCTGAGAATTCTCCATATTGATTTCCATAGTGGTTGCACCAGTCTACACTCCCACCAAAAGTGGAGCAGTATTCCTTTTAGTCAATTTTTTTAATGAGGATACCAAGGATATATAATGGCAAAGGACTACTCTGTTCAATAAATAATGTTAGGAAAACAGAATATACAAATAAAGCATGATATTATATCTTTTTATTACAGTGCACACAAAAGTTAAATCAAACCGATGATAAGCCTTAAACATAAAGTCTGAAACTGCAAGTCTTAGAAGGATAGACAGGAGATATATTGCTGGTCAGCACATAAAAGGTTTGGATAAAATCTCCAAAGTAACAACAAATGCAAAAATGAACAAGTGGGTCTATCTGTGGAAGACCACCACGTCGCCCTTCCCAGACCCCTGTGATTATGCTTGCTTGTGAGCAGTGCAAACCATACAGAGGTGACTTCCCTAAATTCGCTTTCAGTTTACTTAGTGAGTCTGGCCAAGGCTGCATATGCATCTTCATGAAAGCAGGTGGCTAGTGTCAGGACTCGCATTGTTCGTCACCAATGTCCATGACTGAGCTCAGATAGGCAAACAGTGATACATGGGCTAAAATATGTGATAATAACTCCAATGAGGTCTGTATGACTCCAGAGTAAAATTCCTTCACAGAATTTGCTACAAACCAGGTTACTCGTTAACCATAACCTAAATCCAGCTATTCCATCTCTTTCACAAGAGTGCCTTATTCTCTCTGGTAGAAGCCTTGCCTGCCTTATCACTTGTCTAGAGCATCCAGCAGCCATTTTTCCCCACGATCAGTAAATAGCAAAGTTCTGGCTGCCTAGTGGTCTTTTGTTCCCTGTGAATCCTTGCTGTACCTCTGTTGTGTCTCTTGCTCTTTCTTCCTGCTGTGGGCCATAACATTTGGCAAGAGATAGGAGTCCACTGTAGGGTCTCCAGTATGTCAAACCAAAATGTTTCTGCACAGCAGGGATACCGTCAAGAAAGTGAAAAATCAATCTACACAGTGAGAAAAAAAATTTGCAAACTATATTTTAATATTGAAATTACATAAGGAACTCATACAAGTCATCAGCAAAGAAACAAACAGCCCAATTAACAAATGGGCAACAGACCTGTATAGACATTTCTCTCCCTGAAGAAGTCGTGCAAATAGCTAACAGGCCAATGAAAAATGTTCAACATCACTAATCAAGGAAATACAAGATAAAATTAAATGTCATCTTATACTAGCTGAAATGACTACAAACACTCAAATGGCAGGTGTTGGTGAATATGTGGAGAAAAACAAAATTTTTATTCAGTTAGGATTGCTATTTAGTACAGTCATTTTGGAAAATAGGAAGTAGCTTTTTCAAAAAAACTGAAATTATAACCATCATATGATTCAGCAATTCTATTTCTTGGTATACATCTAAAAGAAACAGATTTATTTCAAAGACGTATTTGTGCTCCTACATACATTGTAGATTTATTTACATGAAATCAACTGAGTGTTGTGGATGGGTAAATACTTTTCTCATTTTTTATTATCTTATTAGCACACGCTTGTTGTACACAATAATTACATTCTTTCCAGGGAATTGGTAAATATACATAACATACATTCATTCTTATTTTCTTTGTCTTCCCTGCTCTTCCCTACTGCTTTTCTCCATCTCTTGGTTTCATTCAAAGATCTATCTCACACCTTATTATCAACTTTCATTTTGCTCTTTGTTTATGGTTTTGGGTTTTCATATAAAAGAAACCATATTTTATTTAAGTTTGTCAGTGCATTCATTTAATATTAAGGTCTCAAGGTGAATTCATTTGCCTATAAATGACTAAATTTTATATTTCTGTATGTCAGGGTTGTACTCTGTTATGTATAAATATCACTCTTTACCCATTCATTTGTTGATGGAAACACAGATTTCCAAGAGTAGCTATTACAACTTACACTGTTATGAACAGGACTATGCACGTGTTGTGTAATATATTGTCTTTAAATCTTTCAAGAATGTGCTTGGAAGAGAAATAGCTGGATCAAATGAAATTTCTAATTTTAGTTTTTTGAGGAATATCTGTGCTGATCTCCATAATAGTTGTATTAGTTTACATTACTGAATGAGAAGTCCTTTTTCCATGGATCCACTCCAGAATTTGTTATTATTTTATTTCTTCATAATGACCATCCTTTCTGGAATAAATGGAATCTTAGTATCATTTTAATTTGTATATCTCTATTGATAGAGATGTTGAGCATTTTTCATGCATGTATTGGTCACTCATACACAATAGAACATTGCTCAGTCTTTGCAAAGAAGGAATTAATGTATTCTACATTGATTTGAATAAAATTAGAGGACATGATACTAAACAAAATAAACCAGATATAGCAAAAATACTCCATTATCTCACATGTGAAATGTCAAAACTATTCCACATACAACCAAGGAATAGAGTGGAATGGTGGTTACCATGGCTTGGCAGGGTGGAGAAAATGACAGAAATTCTGGCAATGGGTACAAACTTTCAGTAATAAAATGCATGTGTTGCAGAGATCTAATGTACAGTATGATGACAACAGTTACTGTCCTGCATACTTGAAATTGCTAAAACAGTCAATGTTAAGACTTACAAAAAAAATAATGCTTACTATAGGAAAATCTATCTAACAAATGAATCACCTACCATAGCTAACGTTGTTTTTGTAAAATCTTAAGATCTACTCCCTTAGCAAATATGTTAGCTTGATTCTGGTAATTATTTCACAGTGTATATGTACAATATATCAAAACAACAGATTGTATATTTCAAATATATGTAATAAAAACAATTATCCTCATCACATAAATAAACCCTTTGTGTGTTAGTTCAGTTTTACTGCCTTTGTATTTTTAAGCTATAACTAAAATTGCATATCATCTAGAAATATTTTAGGTAACTTGCCAACCTAAAATGAAAGTCTAGGATTAAATTTTCCTAAAAGCATTTTATTTTAACCACAGATCAGTGGGCAATATGAAATATATGGCTTTATATTATACAAGCACTTTAAGGCAAACTGAATTCTATTGCTAAGTTGATCCAGCATTTTTTTTGAAGTGGCTAAGACAGACATAGGTTACTTAGAGCAGATTAATCTGATATTCAACTTTTGAGTTGAATCAAATCTTTTCAGAACTTGTGGGCTCCATTAAAATCTAAAGGAAACCTGTTTTCCATAAATCCAACAGTTAATTTTGAATTTATATTTAAAATATTTTAATTTTCTAAGTATTCAAAATATCAATTGTACTAAAGATGGCATCAAAGCCTGTGAACCAAAGGTAAAAATCTCCATAATTTTAAATTAATTTTTGATAACAATATGCATTATTTGATGGTGAGACACTCTTAGGTTTTGAAACTATATCTCTAGTTCACAAAACATTTTTTTGGAACCCTAACATAAGATTAACCAACTGTGATGGTTGATCATGGCTATCAATTTGATTGACTTGGGAGCTACCTAAAAGATTATTAAAGCACACTATTATGCTCCTATCTTCGCATTTTCGTTATGTTTTTGTCTCCATTGACTTAATGGCAACTGACTGACACTGCTTATTCATACTTTACAGTGGCACAAATATTTAACTTGAAGATATACTTATTCAGGTTGAAAAACTAATATTTACTTTGTATGAGCTACATTCTACATTCAGATGACTTCTTTGCCAGAGTTCCAACTCCGTCTTTTTAGTCTGTTTCCTTTCCTCCTATTTTACCTGTTATACAAGCTTAGTGTTGCTTCTTTATGTCACCACATTTAAATTCTATAAAGAAAAAATTTATGTCCACTATAGAAGTTGTGACTGGTGGCTCAATGATTTTTTAAGCCTTCAGATACAGTTTAAGCATGCATAGTGTTTAACTTCTATGGAGTTTTTAAAAATTAAAGTCACTTCTGATAATCAAAAATGTGGAAAAATTTTACCAAAAACAGGAGTGATAATAATAACAAGCTTAATTTCTGCCATCCCTTGGAAAAAATGCACAATAAAAAACCAAAAACATTCTGGTAACACTAGGAATCGTCTAACGGTAATAATTATTTGAAATTACCTACCCTAGACAGAAATTGTGCTTTCCTAATGAGCAACTCTCCCATGGTGTCCTACACTGTCTGAGATTCTTTTGCCTTTTAGCTATGTCTCTGTACACTGACTTATTTTAGAAGATAAGAAGCAGGAAATGAGCTACAGACACTCCTTGGTTTACAATAGGGTTATGTCCCAATAAGTCCATTATAAGCTGAATATATTGTAGCTCAAAAATGCATTTAATATGCCTAACCTATCAAAGAGCACAGAACATTATAGAATATTATTAGTTCTCTGTGTGACTATCATGAGGGAAAACAACTAATAACCTATAGTGTTCTGTGTTGCCAGTTTATGATGTTTGATGCATTACCTAGCTCAGGGAAAGTTGTACTGAAAACAGAAACACCTGCACTTTTTATTCTGGTCTCCTTCAGTGTTTTACATTTTCTGCCTGGCCTCTGGTACCTTCAAACTTTTCAAATCTGGTCACATATTAGCACAGTGGTCAACCTGCTGCTGGATTTCTCTAAAAGCATACTTACCTGATTCTGGGGCTGAGTAGGGTTTTAGGACAGAATACAATGTACCCACCTAACAGAAACTACGGGTGGTACAATTTCAATTATAGGCAGTGTGATGGCAAGCATACTAATATATTATTGTATTTAATAAAATAAAAATTGTTTAAATCATATATGAAACATTTCAGAAGTTACAACTTTGGTTAGTAACATTGTTAAGACATTATAATACTCCTTTCAAAGTGTTAATTCTAAAGACTGGTAGTTGCAAATGACCAGGATTACGCTCAGAAGGCGACCAAGTGAAATGCACAGATTGAGAATACAGAAACCCTGAGCCCCCATCATATTTGGAGAATTGCCAAAATGTAACTCCCTGGAAAGCTGATTTTATATTCTCTGTTTCCAAACCTTTAGGATAGGGTTGTCAAGCTATAGCCTACAACCCAAATACAGCCAACTGCCTCATTTTATAAATAAAATTTTGTTGGAACGTAGCCATTCCCACTTTCACACTTGTTTTTGTGACTCTTTTTAGTTCATTCTGCCTTTGGAACAAGGACTGTATAGTTCCATAGAGCCTAAAATTTAGTAATATATGATATTTTACAGATGTTTGCCTGGCCTCTAAGGAAGAGCCTATGTAGGTACCTACTACCTATGTTCCCTATGCACTACAAAATGAAACCTGTAATACAAGCTCTACTTTTGCCTAATCTACATTCTTCTGCATATTTTAATTTAATTTTCTGTAGCTTTGGATAAAGTGAAGAATTAAAGCATACTATCAGTGTTTATTTTCACTGAAATCTGTCAGCAAACAGTTGTATCACTCCATAACTAAAATCTGTAACTTTTATTTAATGTTAATTATACTCCTCAGATAAGCCTTTTAGTCACAATAAAGCTCTTTCACGACTGCATACCTGCGTCTCCGAACAATTTAACTTCCATAATGACTGCATTTATTTATACTTGTTTTAATAATGGCAAAATTGTTTCATGCTTTAAAAATGATATTTTTTATGCCTGCAAGAATCTTATTAACAATAACTTTTGTAATTCATTGTGAATATTTCTCTTAAAAATAATTGCCATTTTTTGTAATGCCTTCAATGTTTCCTGTCTTTACAAGTCTCCACTATGCCTTACTTGATTTTTTTTTCTAGTGCATGGCTATAGTGGTATAGAACTTCACCTGGACAAATTTTTCACTATTCACAGGATGGATAGGTTCAGTATGCAACCATCGTAGGTGTTTACATATACAATGTGCTACAAACATGTCCAATTCTCCCACACCCTGTTTATGTAGTTCTTTTACTAACCAGAAAAAATAAGTACTGAAAATTAAAATTGAAATGGAAAGTTTTTCATTATGAAAGCTAGAAAATATATCAGAAAGCCATCTTCATGTATGCAAACAACAAAATATGAACTATTTCATAATTACCTAAAAATATAACACAAAATCTATTATAAAATTTAGAAATCAATAGTATAGAGAAGTATTATATTTGTACTATCTAATCAGGGTCCAATCAGGAAAAAAAATGAACTCAATTAGAGCACAGAAACATAAAACTGTTTACGAAGTGAATAAAAACATAAAAAGAAAACTTTGTAGAATCACAGCAATAGACATAGTAGAAGCAGTTACCCCTCATAATACTGAGGAAATGAAGGGGAAAGCTGGATATGTTTATTTTGAAGATGAAGAAGGAAAACCGTTATGGATCACACGTGGCCTCTCTAAAATGCAGGTATTGCCTGAAGTTAAAGGTGGGGTTTTTAGAAGTGATTAGGTCATGAAGCATTTTCTCACAAGACTGGAGGTGCCTTTATAAAAGGACTTGATAGAAAATGTACCTTCCCTTTTTGCTTTCCTATACTTTCACCTTGTAAGGACACAACATCCATCCCCTCTGGAAGATTCAGCACAAAGGCACCCTCTTGGAAGCAGAGAAGAGCTCCTATCAGTCAGACTCAAGTTCTTTAATCTTAGACTTCCAAACCTTCAGATGTGTGAAATCAATTTTCCTTTTATAAATCTCTTCATATTAGATACTTTGTGATAATATTACCAACAGACTAAGAGAAGGCCTCATACTAACTTACACCTCCAAAGAAGGGAGAGTGGCAGTCTCTGCTGGGTATCCCAGTAACTGTGATGAAGTTGATTCTGTGCATACTCAAAACTTTGCAAAAATGTATGCTGTTGTTTCTACAAGAAGAAGCTGCTATTACTAAAGGGGAAAGTGTTGCTAGAGAAACACAGGAACAGGGAAGACAGGACAGAATACATGAAAAACAGAAAGGAGGTAACAAGAAGCAAGTACCATGACCCTCTCCTTGACTTACAATCTCCCTCTAATACCTCTTAATGGCAGAGCTTGATAAGTGCCTACCAGTTAGCAGTAGTAATAGGCAACATCCTAGCACCAACACCACAAAATAAGAGACAGAAAACTGGAGTTCAGATTGAGAGACAATAGAATATCAGAGTAAATGGTACAATAGACACCAATTTCTCCTGAGGAAGTTTGCAGGTATAAATAGAAGAATGATAGTAAATTGAAATACTTAAAAGTTCAACATATATTAAAAAACAAACAGTAAGTATAATGAAAGTGATTTGACAATATAAATATGAAAATGAAAACTAGACAACAATACTCCAATCTAACAGTTGACTTATCCATTAGATAACATTGATCCAGTAGTAGCAAGTGCATATGGGTGACATCATTAAATGTGGTCAAAAATCTATAGACTTAGTCTTAGTGTTAGTCTTAGTCTCGGCCTTACTAGTTTTCATCATAGTGGTCTTAGTATTAATCCTAGTGAGTGGGAAAAGATGGCCCACCACTAATGAAATAATGGGAAATCTCAAAAGGATGATAGCAATAAACCCAAGCCTGCTTTGTCCCCTAGGAAAGTATGTAAATCTAGACATTGTGATTTTAATCTTCAGATAAGCCTCCACCCACAGTTTCCAATTTTGATGAGCTCTCATCCTCTACATTGACTCCCTCAATGACCCAGCCCTGTCTGACTTCTACAACATTACTACCCATCTTAGCTATATATAATAATTTTAGTTCTAAACCAAAACAGATGTACAGAATATAAATTAACAAAATAAAGCTTAGAGAAATATATTCCTGAATTGTCAAGTTTTGTAACAAATAGTGCTATGAGATATTTGAGATGATTTTATCTAATGCACTAT
>PVJX010024022.1:0-28584 GCA_004027295.1 Dolichotis patagonum | reverse complement strand
TGATTTATGTGCACCCATGTTTATAGCAGCACAATTTGTAATAGCCAGATCTTGGAAACAACCTAAGTGCCCATCAACTGAGGAATGGATAAAAAAGTTGTGGCATTTTTATACAATGGAGTACTACTCAGCTATAAAGAATGATCACATCGAGATATTTATAAATAAATGGCACGACTTGAGACCATTCTCTTAAGTGAAATAACCCAAACTCACAAGGGTAAATACCATATAATCTCCCTAATATGAGATTTGATAAGAGTATATAAGACTTTATGGTAAGCATGAGGCCTCATCTCATAGCTTCGAAGTCTTTCAAAGTTTTAAATCATCAGTTGGAATGGTGTTATCCTGTTTTGTTTGACTATATCATACGTGATGATATGAACAGCTGTTTTGAAGAAAACATTATGACAGCTATTGCTCATTTAATATTATCCTTCTTAGAAGTCCTACCATGCTTTTTTTTTGTTCTATTACCATTGGTTCTGTCTACCACATTGTGTCTCATTGGAATTTGAATATGTGTGATAATTCAAACAAATTTTTTCTTTTTTATCAAAAATGAGATATTATAATACCCATTGATCATTTTCTGTTATTCAGTTCAGAAAGCCCTGGAATTCTTTCACTATATGCATGGCTTTATACTATTGTGTTATGCTTGATATTATTGTAATTGAAACTATGCTCAACTATAGCAGAGTAAGAGATATGGCGTTAGATACTGTTGATGTCCAGTTGACTTAATGTAAAGTACTGTGTTGCCTATGTTGTCCTGTTCTGATATGCTCTGTACTGCCCCCTTTTGTTTTATTCTCTTTTAAATAAAAAAAAAAGAAATAGTTGTTCTACTTACAAAGTTAAAACATGTAAAGTAGACATTCAATCAGTGAGACTGTTAACAGTTCTGCTCCACAATCTGACAAAAACAACAATATGGTCATCCATCTTACCCACTCAAATATACATGCAATTATATCTATAGGGTAAAATTAAACACAACAAAACAGAGCAATGCAGATCACAAGAAAGCAATATAAGACATAAATTCCAAAGCTAGACAATTGGAGATATTCACTCTCTATCATATTGACTCTTGTTTTCTTCCAAATAGTTGTCCAGATTGTCACATATAGGGAATTCACATGAAACAGCCTAGTATGGAATTGATCTGAGCAGGACGAGGGGGACATTACAGGTCTTCAAGACCAGATATTAGGGAAGCCATGAATGGCTGTCATAATGTCTCTCATTCTCCTCAACACAGCTGTCCATACCTTAATGTGTATTGAACTTAGACAAGGCAAAGCAAGCTAAGATCACTTTGAATGAAAAGTGATAGTTTTGCTGGACTTCACATGACATTATGGAATCAGCACTGGGTATTGTAGTGTCTCTTTTTCTTCAAGGTAGTTGTTTATTTCAACATGTGTTATATAGTTGGTTCTCGGAAGCCGTTTTTAAGCTCTACACATGCGTGAGTCTCTACATGTATATCTATCATTTCTATATTAGCTGCAAAAACAAAACAAAGCAAGATAAAACAATTCCTAGAAAATCATGAGGCAGAAAAGTCACACCAAACTGCAATACAAGGTGATCTACAATGGTTACCATGGTGTCTCAGCAGTATATAACAACATTAATAAAAACAAAACATTAGAGACATTATAAGACTTCAAAAGCAAGTAATAGTCAAACCAGAGTGGGTATCTTAGTGAATCTTGTCATCATCAGTGTAGTTGCATATGCTCTTAGGCTTGGTGCTATCCATCACAACAGTTTTAAATAAAATCAGTCAATACAAAGTAGCAATCTAACAAACCAGATTCAAATAAGATCAGTCATAATAAGACAGTATAAGTTATAAAGGGCTTCAGGTTAAGTTGATAGGAAAATTAGGGGTGATTACTGTAATATGTCCTCTTATTTTGGGGATAGCTGACCATGTCCTCAAGTCTAGCGTAAGTAGACAAACTGGAACAGCACACAATCCATCCAAGCAGAGTGGTGATAATAATGTAAATTTTAAATCTTATTACCCCATTAACAGTATCCTCTGCCTCCCTTTTTTAGACAATTCCTCCCCTTTCACTCCCATGGGGTGCACTGCTTGTTTTGGGTCTCACTGCCTCCCTATATAGAGCAGCTCATTGGACCCTATCTCCTGATCTACTCTGCTTGTGTTTCTCTCTGTTAGTATTTCAAGGCCCTCTATACTAGAGATTATAGCCTATCGTCTCTGCCTCATTTCTGCTATTCAATTTTTCTGCCAATGATAGTCTATTTTTCTCTTCCACTCCACTGTCTGCCTTGTTCACTGAGGCCTCTCTGCCACTGTTCCTGAAATGCTCATGTTCTTGTTCTCTCTCCCTAGTATGTCCTTCAGTATTTTTTGTAGGGTTGGACTGGTGGTCACAAATTCTCCTAGCTTCTCTTTGTCATGGAAGCATCTTTTTTCTCCATTAATTTCTAGAGAGAGTTTTGCAGGATACACCAATCTGGGCTGGAGATTGTTCTCCTTCAGTGCTTGAGTTACATTACTCCAAGTTCTTCTTGACCTGATGGTCTGTATCAAGAAGTCTGCTGTGATTTTGATGGGTTTTCCTTTATAGGTGATCTGTTTCTTTTCTCTCATGGCTTTTAATATTCTGTTCTTATACTGAATTTCTGGGATCTTGATTATTATGTGTCTGGGTGTAGCTCTGTTTGGGTTGTAGGTGGCTGTAGTTCTGTATGCTTCATATTTCTGCATATCATTTCTTTTTTCTATGCTTGGAAAATTTTCTTTAATAATGGCTATGAATAGTCTTTTTAATTCCTCTGGTTTGATTCCTGCTTCTTCATTCACATACTTTATTCTTAAGTTATAGGTCCTCTTGTCATCTTCCAGTCTTTGTATCTTTACTGCCTGCTCCCTTGTTATTTTTAAGAGATCTTCCCTTTCATGACCCCATGTTGCAAGCCTGTGTTCAATTTTTGATAGTCTGTCTTTGGTTTCTTTCAAGCAGTTTTGCCAGCTTTCCATCGAATCTTTAGTTTCCTGATAATCTCTTTGAATTTGTTTCATAAATTCTAAGTTTTTTCTGAATTCCTGATTAAATTTTTCTCTCCTTGCGTTCCTCCATTCTTCTGTCTGTGTCTTCTTGAGAGGTGTCCAGTCCTTCTTTTATTAATCTACTTGTCTCTTGTTTAATTTGAATTAATATTTCAGTTTTGGTCTCACTTACGAGGTCCTGAATATACCTCTTTATGTCCGCTAACGCTGTGTTTGCTGTTGCATTTTTGCTGCCCTCAGTCTCTTTTGTATTTGCCTCTCCTGGATCAATGTTCTCAGGGTTGGGGGCTGGGAGTGTTTTCTTATTTCTCCCTTTAGTCATGTTTTTGGTTCCTTCCATACAAGTGTACAGTGTAATTCCCCAGACCCTTTTCTTGTTGTTTAAGGCTCCTCTAGAGGGTGCAGGCTAGGAGCTTTAGCCCCCTTCAAGAGGTTATCAGAGATTAGAGTTCACCCACGGGCAGTATACGCTACCTCTTCCCTTCTGGACCAGTCAACCTTTGCAGGCCTTCACTGCATCAGTATGCACTGATCTCAGGGAAGTAACTGGGTCCCCGCCATGGGCGTGGCCTAGTTCAAGCAGATTCCACCAATCTGCTAGGCGAGGGGAGTAACCAGCTGAAGCCTCTTCCTTATGGAGTTGGGGCTGTCCTGCCCAAATCCAACATGTCGTCCAGTCGGTCTCCCCTTTCCCGTGGTAGGGTCTTACTCCCATCACTCACCATGTCCCTGAGAACTGCTGGACTGTCTGAGCTCTGATTTCAGCGCGGTTGCGGTGGGAATCCACGGTGCCTCTGGGTGGGTCATGTGCAGAGCCGGTCCCAGCAAGCTGCCCGCAGGGCTGTTCAGCTCCACGCTCCGGCGGCTCAAGCCAGTCGCTTCGGCGCTGATCACTTGTTCAGGTCGGGCGGGGTTCAGGCGGCTCGAGGAGGGTGCCGTGCTCACTGATCTTATCTTCACTAATAGTAGCCCCAGGACCTCATATTCGAGTGGGTTTTCGCACTTTAGTTACTTTCTGGATTGTGATAGTCTATCTCTCTCTGTTTGGGTCTCTCCAAGGTGTTTTATTCTGGCATTTGAGCTGTCTCTCTCAAAGAGAGTCTCTCTCCTGCTACCTACCAGTCCGCCATCTTCCGGTACTCACCTTTATTTTCTCTTTAAATAAAATTTAAAAAAAAAGAAAACACAGAAAATAAATTCTCCACTGAGTGATTACCTAATTAATAGGCTTGAGTTGTACAAGTACAATTTAGCTATCAGCTGATGATACCTAACTGGTGTTTCATTGACTTTTGCATCTGCCATAAGCCTTCTTCAGCCCTAAAGTACAATCCCCAGTTAACATTGCCTACAAATCTCAGGAGATGTGTGACACTGTCCCATAGCCCTGGTGTGTGGCAGTTTTAGATGAAAAACATCTCAGTTAACAAAATACAGAAAGCAGAAGTAGATATCTGACAATCTTACCTTACCATAGCTATGTTGCTCAGGAAATTCTGCCTGAGGCAACTCTCAGTCATCATCCAGCAATCATTGCTCCTTATTCAAACCTAGTTTTAAAATTGTGAAGATTGGGATTTTAGGGTGAGAGCAAAGCTGTAATTGTGGTAATAAGGTAGAATTCTTCCCTCCTGTTTCTTCCCTCTTTGCTTGGGGAAAAAAAAGCATGGCAGCACATTCGTGTATTTATTCAGCAATACTTCTTAAAACTACAGCAAACTAAACATGGTATTTATGGTATTATGACTCACAATTGTAGAATTTAGTCAAACCTATCTGAAAAGATAAAGGAAAGATACAATATGTCAATATCTCCCTGGATTTGTTTATCAATTACATACTCCCCCAGCCCTTTTTTTTCTTTTATTTATGATGAACATGTATTAATTTCACATAGTATGGAGCTCACTATGATATTCTAATGCATGCATTCAGTGTGTAAGAATCAAACTCTTTCTATCATCTCTCCCTTCCCAGTGTTTAGAAATCACTGTTCTACATTCAGGTCCATTTCCTTTTGACTTCCACACAACTCCTTACAACAGCTGCAGCGCCACGGGAGGCATTACTGTAAAGTGTGTAGGAAATATCCATGTGAAGTGTGATACTTCACACACCAATTTTTCAAGAAGAATAGATTTATAGGGCTGGCGATTTAGCTCAGTGGCATAAGTGCCTTCCTGGCAAGCACAAAGTCATGAGTTTGATCCCAGGTACAAAAAATAAAAAAAGAATAGAGATTTATTATTACATTCAAGAGGAAATACCATTCAGCATTTAGAGTCAAAACATTTATAAGAACATTTTTACAAATAATATGTAGATGAAAGTTTATTATTGCAGAAGAAAAAATTCTATTGGATACAACTAAAACATAAATTGGACAGTGTAGTTTTATGTTTTATTATTAAGCACATATTTGCATGATATTATATTTATATTCTTTGCATGGAGTTGGTACATGTACACAACAGATCTTACTTCCTTTTTCACCTCTTTTCCTTCCCCTCTCTTCCCCTCCATCTCTGATCCCCTTTCCATTTGAGGAAGATATGTTTCCCTACTTCCTGTTATCTTTTATTTTGCTATTTACAAATTGGATTTTTCATATCAGAGAAACCACACAATATTTAAACTTGTATATCTGATTTATTTCACTTAACATTATGTCTCAAGATGCATAGATGCATATCCATGTTTATAGCAATATTATTCATAACAGCTTAGTCTTGGAAATGTCCTATATGTCCACCAATAGATTAATAAATAAAAAATGGTATTTACACATAATAGAGCATTACCCTGTCATAAAGAAAAATAGGTCTTTTGTAGGGAAATGGATGCACCTTGAGACCATAATTTAGTTTTATTTTTAAATAGATATAAATTTATTTTCAAAATAATTTCTTCAAGAAACCTTGCAAACCTCAGTGCATACAAAAATATTCTTGACAGGTTTACATTTACATAGAAGTAATTGCACTATGTGAAATGTGTATACATAAATAAGTTATAAGTTTGAAAATATAACTCAAGGAGAATCTTTAAAATTGATGTTAGTTGGGAATTGTCCACATTTATTAGGCAGTAGTAAGTCAGAATATGTACAGGTTGAGATGAATGTTAGAAATAGACCTCTGCATTACACAAGTGCTTCCTATTCCATCCTCGTGCATGTGATGGGAATGTTCTATACTTTAGCAGAGACTGAGTTGCACATACTGAAATCAATGGTGTGGTTGATAAATTTTAATACACATACTGACATATTAGAATATGAAAAGAAGGCATAAGCACTTGCCTGGCAAGTGTTAGGTCATGAGTTTGATCCCCAGTACCAAAAAAAAAAGTGAATTGTAGAATATGAAAAGATAGGCCAGGTGTAGAGTGCTGTAATTTTAGCACTCAGAAGGTAGAGACAAGAGGATTGCTGTGAGTTTGAGGCCAGCCAGGGCTATATAGTGAGTTCAAGACCAGCCTGGGCTACATAGCAAAGCTCTGTCTCTAAAAGAAGAAGAAGAAAAAGAAGAAAAAGGAGAAGAAGAAGAAGAAGAAGAAGAAGAAGAAGAAGAAGAAGAAGAAGGAGAAATTTTAAAATAAGAAAAGTTTAAGTGTGGTAGTGCACACCTGTAATCCCAGCACTTGGGAGGCTGAGGCAGGAGGATAGTCACAAGTTTGAGACCAGCTTGAGCTACAAAGTGAGCTCAAGTCCAGCCTGAACTGCATAGTGAGACCCTGTCTCATAAAATATAAAATAATAATAATAATAATAATAACATTAATAAATAAAATAAGAGAGAAAGAATCCTATTCTCAATGTAACTCTTAAGAACCAGTGGTTTATTTTTGTCCTTATTGGTTTTCTTTCATTTTGCTCATACCTGTGCATAGAATTCTTTATTTCCCTTTGTTGTCTCCACATGATGGAGAAGGGCAGTTTTCCCAGGGTGACGAGGAGGTTTCTCAAGAGTGGAAGGGATGATAGCTCTTTCAGTGGCTTTGTTTTTGCTTTTCCTCTACAGTGCAAATAGCTCAAAGCAGCCTATCTTTCTAGAGTTATCGACCTCCTGAATTTGTTCTGGAGGATATTTTTCTCTCCTGTCTCTGTTCCACCCTTAAAACCTGTAGAATTTGCTTCTAAATGATACCTGCAACTTGAGTTGTTTTTAACTCTAGTGACACTTTTTTGTATCTGCTCCTTCTAAGCCCTTTGTCCTACTATCTGAATCTCCTTTCTCTCACACAAGTGATCTTTATTGTCTCATTGTAGTTTCCTTCAGTCTGATGCTATATTCTTTTGAAGATCTCAATTACTCAACATTTCTGTAATTTTCAGATGTAGAGCACTGTAACAATACTGCTTGATCCTGTCATTTTGTGAGCCCTTGCAGCCTGCAAAATTTGTTCCTGACTTCAACAATCCATTTCAAAGTTATCTACCTAGACTTCTGCTTAAGTCCTCTCCAGAGAGGAAAAAGATTCACAGGATTTCCCTGTTCCCTAATTACACTGAAGATGTCAGTAGATTTTTGAGGGTTTTCTTTTTGGTTTTTTCTTTCTTGGTTGTTTAATCTGACATTCAAGAGGTATTTGGAGATAATTTAAGCATATCTCCTCTTGTGTTTATGCCATGATTTTGTTACTTGGCCCATATGACTTTATTTAAGAAAACAATACTTTATGATCTTATGAGGAAGAAAATGTAAAGGTATGTTAATATTTGTCATTGAGGGCCACAGGGAAGACAACAAGAAGCCAGCCACCTCCTGTGAGTTGGT
Source organism: Dolichotis patagonum (assembly GCA_004027295.1). Taxonomy (NCBI): domain Eukaryota; kingdom Metazoa; phylum Chordata; class Mammalia; order Rodentia; family Caviidae; genus Dolichotis; species Dolichotis patagonum. The sequence continues at coordinate 20,745 of PVJX010024022.1, read as the reverse complement.
GCCATACACTGGCTACAGGGAGGAAAACCAGACACCAGCCACTTCCTGTGAGTCAACACCATACACAGGCAGCAGGAGGAGAACCAGACACCAGCAACTTCTGGTGCATGGGCTTGGAGACAAGAAGAGTAAAGATTCCCTACTCCTACCCCCACTCCACTGCCCCCCATAAACCACCGGCTGATCTAGAGAAACACAGGCTGAGATAACTACTGAAATAAAATACAACTTAACGTTTGTATTAATTAGTGTATTACTGACTTTTCAGGCCTAAGGCCAGCAGTCTGATCATCTATTTAGAGGATAACAATGAGCAATATAGCATCTATAAGAAATCTCCTTCTGAAGGTGGTAGCCAATGTTGATTCTTTATTATCTTGTTTTAAAATCCTACATCATCTTCATTGTTTTGTTTGGTTTGGTTTTATTCTGTTTTGTCTTGTTTGGCATAGGCAGCTATTTCAAAGATAACAAGATATGGCTGTGGATTTAACTCAATGGCATAAGCACCTGCCTTGCAAGTGCACAGTTGTGAGTTTGATCTCCAATACAAAAAAAAAAAAAAGATAACAAAGCATATTATGGTAGCCATTTTGGGTTTACTATTATCTTGTTTTAAAACCTTGCATTGCCTTCATTGTCGTTTTTATGGTTCTATTCTGTATTTTTTTTTTTTTTTTACTGTCTGATGGTGTGGGCAGCTGCTTTGAAGACAACAAGAGGCATTATGGTAGCCATTGTTGATTTTCTATTATCTTGCCTTGAAATCCTTTATCACTCATACTTTTTTTATTGATTTTATTCTGTTTTATTTTTCTTTATTTATTGTCTTTAAATTTATTCTGTTATTTATTCTCTTTAAAATAAAATAAATTAAAACATTAATATTTTCCCAAAGTGTCTGCTTCCCCCAACCATAGCTCAGTGATGGTGAATACTCTCGTCTGTCCACTGTCCAGTAAAAGGCCTATACCACTGTGCTTACCTCTACCAAGTGTCCACCTACTGGTGTTCACTAGCTTATGTTTGCCTAAGTGGATTTCTGGGGATTACTCTCTTCATGGCTGTGGATTTCCTGACATTCTTCAGTTACTTGACTCTGCTGTAGCATATGATAAAGTCTCTTGGCTGGGTTTCCACTGCAGGACACAAGTCCAGATTCCATAGATTTCAAGCTACTGCTACCACTGAAGTGAACTTGACCCTGCATTGTTTACCAACATCCTTTACTGTTCTGTTTTGTGTGCTAATAGCTCCCTAGAGGAAATTAACGTTCCCTGTAAACATGCCTAGGAAGACTGCCTATGACTTTTCACACAGTATTTCACCTTGTTTTAAATTTCTAAAACATATATAACAATAAGTATTTCAAGAATTTGTTACATATGCTAGAATATGGGTGTCTTAATTATCTCAAAACTGTAAACACGTTGTATATCCTTAATTTTAAATCTTTAAAGATATACAAAGCTATATTTACTTTACCAATTCTTGGGTGATATCAATGATCTCAAGTGACCTAACATGTTGTAGTGAATGTTAAGAATATCATTAAGTATTACACAAGCACTTCCTCTTCCAGCCTCATGAATATGATATGGACTTTAAATTGTGTAGCTGAGATTCAGTTGCATACACTGAACTCAATGATATGGTTTCTTTTTTCAAAAGTATAAACACATTCAGACACACACATTAATTTTTGAGATTTACTGACAAGCACAGATGTCACAAGTATTTTTGGAAAAAAAGGACTGAATTCAAAGCACTCTTCCATGTTTGGTTTAAGAAAAGTTATTTGTGGCAACCTGTGACATGGTTAATTACAATCAAAGGAAACCTGATGTTTTAAATTATGAGTTGACACCAAACAAAGGTCCTTGTATAGAAAAAGACTTAATCCTCTGAAGGCCTAGATTGATTCAAGCAAACATTAGAAATCTAAAAAACAACACAACAACAAAAAATAAACTCTAAGATATGAAGCTTTTCAGAATGTTGGAGCCTGATCAAACCTTAGGGCCCAAAATCATCTTGCATAGCCTCCTACGAATCTCCTTAGTCTTGATGGAATAGATAATTGGGTTGAGCATTGGAGGCACAAAGAGGTAAAGCAGAGACATAAACTTGTGCACGTACTCAGGAGCATGCTTCCCAAATCGATGGACCATTGACACACTAACCATGGGCATGTAGAAGATGAGCACAGCACAGATATGTGACACACATGTGTTGAGTGTCTTAAGCCTTTCTTCCTGGGATGCAATTGCCAGCACAGAGTGGAGAATGAGGACATAAGAGAGGAGGATGAGCACAAAATCCACCCCAAAGGCAGAGATGACAATGAAAAGACCATACATGCTGTTGATGGTGGTATCTCCACAGGGCAGGTGAATCAAGTCTGGGTGCAGGCAGTAGGAATGAGTCAACACATTGGCCTTACAGAAGGGCAGTCTCTTCAAGAGGAAGGGAAGTGGGAAGACCATGCAGAAGCTTCGGATAATGATAAATATGTCGATGAGGGCCACACGGGCATTTGTGAGCATGGAGGAATATCGCAGTGGGTTACAGATAGCCACATAGCGGTCAAAACTCATGGCCAACAAGATCCCAGACTCTGTCCAGGAGAAAAAGTGGATGAAGAACATCTGGGCCAAGCAGGCATCAAAAGCAGTCTCAGGAGCATGAAAACACATTGAAGCCAGTACAGTGGGCAGTGTAGAAAAGGACACCCCTAGGTCATTGACAGACAAAAATGACAAGAAGTAGTACATTGGTTGGTGCAAGCTGTGCTCCTCCTTTATGATAAAGAGAATTAGCGTATTGCCTAGGATGGAGATAGCATAAAGCAGTAGGAGGAGGGCGGCCAACCACTGCTCCAGACTTTCCATCTCTGGAAAACCCATTAGTGTGATGCTGGTGGTACTGGAGACATTAGTCCCAAAGTGTCTCATGAGGGTCTCTGGCTTTCAGGAACTACAATTGGAGTGAAGTGAGGTCAGAGGGTGGAAGAAGTGACAATCAGGAGCAGTCAGTGTCAGAGTAGAACTGACAGTGGTGCTGAGATTCCATAACAAAGACCATGAAAAGGTTAGGAAGGAGCAGACGGCATATGAGAACTTCTACAGCCCAGGAATATTCCCAGATCTGCCATGGGCTTTGGCTCTTTCCCCTAAAATTTATTTGACATTTGGGAAGATGTTATCTTTTTCTTCTTGTGTGATATTCTTAAAAGAGTTTAAACCTCTCACTAATGATAAAAACTGTTTTGTCCTTTCTTTCCACCAGTTCTTAGTCACCGCCTTCTTTGGTAAGAAAGACACATTAAATCCTAATGAAGTCATTGTTTCTATGCTCTACTTACCAATTTATTCTCTTGTGTGCAATGATAGCCTTTGCTGACTGTATTCTAAACTCCTCACTCACCCGCGCTCAAACATCACACCAGTTCTTCACCTTAATTGCTTGAGCCCCTTGCTTATTCATCCTTGGTCTACAAACTCACCACTCCTCTACTTCTGATTATGCTTGTTTATTTCCTAGATACCTTTCTTTCTCTCTTTCTCTTTCTCCTTCTCCTCCTGCTTCTCCTCCTCCTTTTCCACTTCCTCTACTTCTTTCTCTTTCTCTTCCTCTACCTCTTTTTCTTTCTCTTTCCCCCTCTCTTTCTCTTTCTTTCCCCCTCTACTCCCACCTCTTTAGATAAAAGATTCTCAAAGTATAGTATACATCACATTCACTTGAGGCCTTTTTTAAAATCCCTTTGCTCTTGCCACATCCATACTAATTACATCTGAATCTCTGTAGAGATAACAGCACTTTTGTGATCTAATAAACAGCTCCAATAAGCAGCCAAGTTTTACAATCAGGTATTTAAATCACTGCTATCAACATTCAAATATGCCCCATGCTTCCACTGAATTCTTCACTAAAGTTCAATTTTGGGAATTTAATAATTAAAAATATATACAGAAAATAACAGACATCATTCTTCCATGTCTTTCAAGGAAGCACTCATTTTTCTGCTCCTTTTCACAACTAATTTTCTCAAAATTATATTTTAACTATAATAGCTACTTATTTAACTTCTGTACAGCAGATTCCAGTGTTGCTGGGCTTCTCTTCTAGTTATTGACTTAGGCATCAAATTCCAATTATTTGTAACAGTTCATTGGCATATCCACAAAACAGTTAATGACAGTACAAATAAAAGAGTTATTACATTTTTACCAAACTCTTTTAAAGGCTTAACTTACCTGTTGAAATAAAAATGCAAGTAAAAAGTCAAATCCTTACCATGACATATAGCAGCAGAAGCAGTATCCAGGAATTTATCCTGTTCTAGTCATTTTAACCACAGACTACTTCTCATGCTTGTATGCCTGTTATATGTTCTTACATATTTTCATTGTTTTATGCTCATATCTGAATTGTTGTGACATATGTTTTTTGGTTTTTGAATAGTATCTTCCTCTCATAGTGACTTATGAGCTCTCATGATTGTCTTTCTTCCCATAATATCTTCAATTCTTTGTCAACTGAATTGGCATATAAAGCTCCAGACTAAGACTCACAGATTAGAAGTAATTTTAATTTTTTAATATTTATTAAATAAATTATTTTAGGAATAAGATATAAGAATGTATATGTTAAGGTATAAAATAATTCAGGTAAGTAAAATTGCCCGCTTACCATCTAATAACTAAGATTTTCTCTCAATTTGCCTGATTCCAGCTATGAATTTAATTAACTCCCTCATGTATTATTTTCAGATTTATAAGATAGGGAAAAATAATTCAGAGTAAACTAAAGTGCATGTTCAGATCTCTAGAGTAAAACAATACTGAATAAATGGCAACCAAAAGCACAGAAATGAATAATGTTACTGAGAGGCTGAGGTTCCCCATTTCTGTCTCCAAACTGACTTTCTACACTCAGTTTCCCAACCAAAGACTCTCTTTACTTGTATCAACATTTGTATCACTACTAGTCAGTACTCCGTATCAATACTAGACAGTAACTCAGAAAAGTGGCCAAATTTAATTATACTGAAGCATTTATACCAAGCAACAGCAGAGTTGCTTCTTTGCATTATGTCTACAAATATTAGGATCCATAGAGACAAGCTGTAAGAATGAGATCAGCATGGCAGGATTTCAGGGACCAAGATTTATGTGTGATTGTGACTATAGGAGTAGAAGTGAGAGGCCAAAAAATATAAATTTAACTCCCAGATAGCCTCTCCTCCAAATTTTTATAACCTAGGTACATATAAATTGGTTTCCTAAGGGCCTCTATGAAGGAAGAGTTGAAATCTCAACTTACCTCCTAAAGATATCTTTGATGTAAAAGAGGAGAGTGACAGGTGTTGATGCAGTAAGGGGAGAAACAGTCTTCATGAAGTCCTACTGCAAGCCTCCATCTACTCCATGCACTAAGCTCAATAAACCTGTCTATTGAAAGTCCCTTTGCACAATGAAGATGTATGTCAGTGGCCAGGTACTTGCCTAGTGTGTGCAACATCCTCCTGGTTTTGACCCTCAACACATACAGAAAGATTAAAAAGACTCCCTTGGGTCTGCTTGGGTTTGGATAAGTGCATGAAATGAAAGGTTTGACTGGGCAACAGAAAACATGAAAAATCTCAAGTGAAACACTCCTCTGTGCTATGTCATTGTCCCATCTTAGAGATTTCAAGGAAATTAAGACCGAGAAGAGAACTGTGTTTTCTTGGTATAAATAATATACTGTGTTCTTCATTGTAGAACTGAGACCCAGAAAAATGTATTCAGGAATTCAGTAAGAGTTTGATTAAATGTCATATTCATGGATTCCCACTAACCCTCAGATTAGATTTTCCATTGACCACACCACAAATCTAAACAGACTTGAAGAAATAAAATAGCATAACACCTATGAGGCTAGCTATCAAGACCCAGGAAATATGGTAAACATCCTTGTTTGCCTGCACCCACGTGGATGTTAGCCCTGAAAGTCATACAACAGTAGAAACTTCTCTGTTTTGGCCAAGTGAGGATGTTTGTCATCTTATGGAAAGATTTAAAACAAGTTCCTTCTGTTAGTTAACATCATTAATAAAATTATTTCATTAAGTTTCAAATTCCTCACTTGTAAACTATAGGAATATTAATTCCTATAAAGATGGGCAAATGGGCCATGACATTCTAAGACAAGTGGTTTTGAAACAAAATCTGCTGCAAAGATTGTGGATTTATCATCTTCCAGAAAAGAATATGAACAGGAAATGAGCAGGTCAGCTGGCTTTGTGAGCTCTGAGGGCTGCCTGTCTTCTGTAATTTAAACTTGCTTAAAACTATAACAGTACCAGTTCTTGCCAAGCATAGTAGCACACACCTATGATCCTAGCACTCTTGAGGTTGAGGTAGGAGGATCCTTACAAGTTTGAGTCCAGCCTGAGCTAAAAAGTGAGCTCAAGGCCAGCCTGAACTGTATAGTGACAACCTGTCTCAAAAAAGACAAAAAAAGAAAACAACACTAGTAGTTTTTAAAAGTTTTTTTTATCAATCCTGTAACTCACCTGAACATTAAAATGGAGAAATTCAACTTCTGAGAGGTTGAAGTGTAGTGATATGCACAGAGAAATTATTTAAAGAAGTACAATTAAAAATAATTGATGGAACATTGCAGGGACTTGCTGCTCACCTGGGGCTGTTTGGGCCTGCTAGGCCCACTCTTTGCCCCAAGGGAAGATCTAGGGACCAGCAGCTGAGAGCCAGGGCTGCTCCTGAGTGCTAGGCCCACCCTTCTCCCAAAGGGAACATTCACTAGACCAGTGGCAGAGGGCATTAGGTGTCTGGAACTGCCGCTGCTGGCCCCACCCCTCCTCCAGGAACATCCAGGAAGCTGGCCACAGGCCTGAGCTGCTTGGGACCCGCCCTTCCACTGGGAGCATTGGGCTACAATGGACTACCATGCTGGCTTGATGAGAGGCTCAGGAACCACTTACCCAAACAGAAGACCTCATCAAGCTTCAGTGTAATGAGTTTGCCCCATAAAATAGAGGTCTGCAGTGGGTAAATAGAGCAGAAGTGAAACTCCCTACAAGTGTAAGACCTTGGCTAACCTGGCAAGAGAGTGGGTAACCCCCTCCTCCCACACAGAGAACATCAGACAGGTTGAGGAGTGTACCAATATCACCCCTCTCAAGTTAGAGGAAATTAAAAGAACTTATGAGACCCCCAGTGACATAGTAGGGCCTCAGCTGACACAAACACTATAGCCAAGGAAACCTAATGATCTGCAACAACCTGAAGATATAACAACAGCAGGAACTAAGAGTTGCCCTACATCAATACTTCTGGGCAAGTTAGCCCAGACAGAATATAGGACTCACCCAACAGGCAAGGTAGGAGGAATTCAGGAGACTGCATCTCCTCTTCATTATGGTACCTAGCAATTGGACAAACATCAACCACACAGTAGGACCCTGAAACACACACTACAGAAAGCTGTGGTTGTTGGAATAGAAAGACCAGAAATTTACCCAAAAGGTGAAAATGACTAAACAAAAAGGCAAAATGGAATCCCGAACATCTAGTCCATTGGGGCAAATGCAGGCGAGAATGAAATAGAGGACCCAAAAATTCATACACCAGAAATCTCTGAAAAGATAGCAAATGAAGTAAAGAAACAAATACATGAGGCTATAGAGGAACTCAAATTAGAAATAATGTCTTATGTAAAGACAAAACTAACAAACTTAGTAAATAAGTTGCTCAACACAGCTAGAGAAGAAATAGATAAGAAACTACAGGAGCATGGGAAATTAATTGAAACTTTGAATGAACAATGCAGAAAACAAGCAGATTCTATGAAACAAATTGAAAGAGATATGCAAGAAACAAAAAATTGTATTGAAAGACTGCAAAACCATTTAAATGAAGCTGAGGATAGAATTTCAGACCTTGAGGACAAGATTACAGGTAGTGATCTTGAAAGGGTAGAACTTATAAAAACAACAAAGCAGCATAAGATGACAATCCAGCAGCTACAAGATGATGACAGGAGAAACAATGTTAGAGTAATAGGCATTAGTGAGAAGGCAGGAGACAATGATAAGGATATAGCTAAGCTTTTCACAGAAATAATGGCAGAAAATTTCCCAAACATGAGGGGAAAATTGGATATAAAAACAAGTGAGACATATACAATGCCAAACAGTCATAACCAAAATAAACCTACACACGCACATATAATAATTAAGATCTCAGACATACAGTATAAAAACAGAATACTAAAAGCTGTTAGAGAAAAGACACAACTCATCTACAAAGGAAAGCCTATTAGAATCACAGCAGACTTCTCAGCACAGACCTTCAGGTTAAGATGAGCTTGAAGTATTACAAGCCTTAAAAGAAAACAACTTTCAATCCAGACTGATGTACCCAGTGAAACTGTCTTTCAAATTTAATGGAGAAACAAGATACTCCCATGACAAAGAACAACTAAAGAAATTCATATCCACCAAACCAACCTTAGAAAGAGTGCTGAAGGACTCCTAGGTAGACATAAAAATGACCACAATCTCCAGAACAACAACAGAAAGAAATCACCAGGCTGGACAAGGAAATTAAACAAAGGAGAAAAGCAAGAAACTAACAATAGTAACACAACAATGGCAAAGTCAAGCCAGTACATATCAGTGATATCCATAAATGTAAACGGGCTCAATTCACATATCAAATGAAACAGTTTGACAGAATGGATCAAGAAACAGGATCCCACAATATGCTGTATACAAGAAAAACATCTGACTCAAAAAGACAGAGAATAGACAGAGAATGGACAGAGAAACTCATAGATTAAAAGTCAAAGGATGGAAAACAGTATTCCATGCAACAGGAACCCAGAAAAAAGCAGGGGTAACTATTCTATTTGTAGACAATGTGAACTTCAAACCTAACATGATTAAAAGAGACAAAGAATGTCACTACATACTCATCAGTGGAAAAATTCAAGATGAAGAACTAACAATTATAAATATATATGCACCAAACACAGGAGCACCCAACTACATAAGACAGATATTAAAGGACATGAGAAACCAAATACACAAGAACACAATTATTAACAGCCCACTGTCACAAAGAGATAGATCAACCAGGCAAAAAATCAGCAAAGAAACAATAGAACTGCATCATACCTGCAAACAATTGGACTTAGTAGATGCTTACAGTGTGTTCCAGCCAACCACATCAGAATACACATTCTTCTCAGCTACACACAGGACATTCTCCAAAATAGACCATATATTATCCCATAAAACATTAAGTAAATGCAAAAGTATTGAAATTATCCCATGCATACTATCTGACCATAGTGCACTGAAATTGGAAATTAATAGCAAAAGAAATTGCAAAACTGGCATAAATACATGGAAATTAAATAACCTTTTGAGCAACCAGAGGGCTATACAGGAAATTAAAGAAGAAATAAAGCAATACCTACAATTCAATGAAAATGCAGAAACAACCTCTTGTAATCTGTGGGATGCAATGAAAGTGGTCTTATGAGGGAAATACATAGCAATAAATTGTCATATCAAGAAAACAGAATGAGCAAAATAAACAATCTCATGCTTCACTTCAACCTTCTAGAAAAAGAAGAGCAAGTTATATCTAAAGGTCATAGAAGAGAGGAAATTATAAAGACTAGAGCAGAGATCAATGCAATTCAAACAAAAAAATTACAAAGAGTTAATTAATCAAAAAGCTGCTTTTTTGAGAGAATAAAAAAAATTGACAAACCTCTAGCTAACCTTATAAAGAAGAAGAAAGAAAAAACCTAAATTCATGCAATAAGGACTGAAAAGGGAGAAATTACTACAGATCCCATGGAAATTCAAAAGATCATGAACACCTACTTTAAGAATCTCTACTCACATAGAGAGGAAAACACAGAGGAAATGGACAGATTTCTGGAAACATATGAACTACCAAAGCTCAACCAAGAAGATATAGCAACTCTGAATAACCCAATATCAATTATTGAAATTGAAAATGTAAAAAAAAGACTTACCAACAAAGAAAAACCCAGGTCTAGATGGATGCACAGCTGAATTCTATAAGAAATTTAGAGAAGACTTGATGCCAATACTCCTTAAATTCTTCAATGAAATTTAAAAGAAAGCAATCTTTCCTAATTCATTCCTGGAGGCAAGTATTACTCTGATACCAAAACCAGACAAAGACCCAACCAAAAAGGAGAACTATAGGCCAATCTCACTAATGAATATAGATGCAAAGATTCTCAATAAAATACTAGCAAATAGAATGCAGTAAATCATCAAGAAGATTACATATCATGACCAAGTAGTGTTCATTAGGAATGCAGGGATGGTTTAACATATGCAAATCAATAAATGTAATACACCACATCAACAGAGCCAAAAACAAAAACCACATGGTCATCTCAATAGATGCAGAAAAAGCTTTTCGATAAGGTCCAACACATGTTTGTGATAAAAACCCTTCAGAAACTCCGAATACATGGTGTCTACCTCAACCTTATAAAGGCCATCTATGACAAACCAACAACCAATACTATACTAAATGGACAAAAACTGAAAGATTTCACTTTAAAATCAGGAACAAGACAAGGATGTCCACTATCACCACTTCTATTCAATATAAGGTTCTGGAAACACTAGCCAGGGCAATCAGACAAGAGAAAGAAATAAAAGGAATAAAGACTGGAAAGGAAGAAGTTAAATTATCACTCTTTGCAGATGACATGATACTCGATGTAGAAGACCCAAAAAACTCCATTAAAACACTACTAGAGGTAATAAACAAATTTAGCATTGTAGCTGGATACAAAGTCAACACTCAAAAATCAGTAGCATTCCTATACATAAACAAGAAACTCACCGAGAGAGAAATTATAGAAATATCACCCTTCACAATAACCATCTAAAACAATGAAATACTTAGGAATCAACCTAACTAAAAATGAAAAAGACCTATATACTGAAAATTATACTATGCTAAAAAAGGAGATTGAACAGGATATTAGAAAATGGAAAGATGTTCCATGCTCTTGCCTAGGAAGAACCAACATTGTGAAAATGGCCATACTCCCAAAACTGTTTTACAGATTTAAAGCAATCCCAATCAAAATACCATTGACATACCTCACAGATCTAGAGAAAACACTCCTAAAATTCATTTGGAACCAGAAGAAACCTAGAATAGCAAAGGCAATTCTAGGCAATAAAGACAAGGCAGGAGGCATCTCAATCCCTGACTTGAAACTGTACTACAAAGCCACAGTGATAAAATCAGCATGGTACTGGCAAAGAAATAGACCTGAGGATCAATGGAACAGAGTAGAAGATGCAAGCATAGGTACAAAGACACTCAGCCACCTGACATTTGACAAAGGGGCTAAACATGTTCACTGGAGGAAGGATAGCCTCTTTAATAAATGGTGTTGGAAAAATTGGCTCTCCACATGCAGAAGACTGAAACTAGATCCATGCCTATCACCATGCACATAACTAAAGGCTAAGTGGATCAGAGGCCTAAACATTGAAACAAAAACACTAAATCTACTAGAAGATAAGGTAGATAAAAATGTTGCAGACATAGGGATAGGCAGAGAATTCATGAACAAAACACAAACTGCACGGAAAAGACTTCAGAGAATCAACAACTGGGATCTCATATTACTGAAGTTTCTGCACTTCAAAAAAATCACCATCATAGTGAAAAGAAAACCCACAGAATGGGAAAGAATTTTAACCAGCAACCCCTCAGACAAAGGACTTATATCAAGAACATGTAAAGAATTGAAAAAATCAAGCCCCCCAAATTCAAAGACCCTGTCCAAAAATGGGCAGCTGAGATGAACACACAGTTCTCAGATGAAGATATACAAATGGCAAACAAGTACATGAAGAAATGTTCACCATCATTGGTCATTTGATAAATGCAAATTAAAACAACATTGAGATATCATCTCACACCAGAAAGAATAGCTGTCTTCAAGAAATCAACTGATAACAAATGTTGGTGAGGCTGTGGGGAAAAAGGAACACTGCTCCACTGTTGGTGGTAGTGCAGACTGGTGCAACCACTATGGAAATCAATATGGAAAATTCTCAGAAAACAAGGACTGGAAGCTCCATTCAACCCAGCTATTCCCCTCATGGGTATTTTCCCAGAAAAACTGAAAAGTTCATATCACAGTGATATATGTGCACCCATGTTCATAGCAGCACAATTTGTAATAGCTAAATCTTGGAAACAACCAAGATGCCCATCAACTGCAGAGTGGATGAAAAATATGTGGTATTTTTATACAATGGAATATTACTCAGCTATAAAAAAGGATGATCTTGAGGCCTTCATATAGAAATGGAAACAACTTGAGACTATCCTCATTAGCAAAATAAATAGGAATCATATTTATAAATATCACATTGTGTCTCTAGTGTAAAAAGTAGCAAGAACTGTAGGAGTAATAAAACCCAAAATGTGTAATTTCTACTGTAAAAAAGAGAGAAAAAGAAAGTGCTCTAAAGGATATAACTGCATGTATAAGTGTGTAAGATAGATGGCCATATTACTGTTTTTGTTAGATTGTTGAGCAGAACTGTTAGCAGTCTCACTGTTTGAATGTCTACTTTGTATGCTTTAATTTTGTAACTTGAACAACTATTTCCAAGATGACAGTATGTAACATATCAAGTGGCAATTTCTTAGTGTTTTTTATTGTTGTTATTTTATTTTTTCCCTTTGGAATTCTGCATTGTTGCTACTCTTTTTCTGTTTTGTTTGGTTGTTTTTTTTTTTTCACTTTAAATAAAATTTTAAAAAAATAATTATTACCCTGGTACAGATTCACATTATTCCCACTTCTCTTCCTGTTTCTTATCATCAGGCTGGAGAATAAAAGAGAAAACCAATACCACTGCCTGCTAGGAAAAAATGTCTAAATCCACCTCATTGTGCCTAAAATAAGCTCTGGCTTAATCAATTGGCAAGGTAAGTTTGCACATTTATAGCAACAAAGACATAACACAACAAAAACTTTTATATTAAATCTACATTACATTAGATATTTTAAAAACATAAAACTTCCAAAAAAATTAGTAAATTAAATTTCTTCATATGTCTTTTGGAATTTGTTTTTTAAATTCATTTAAAATTCATGTATAGGAACACCAAAGCTACTTATGACTTATTATCCCTAAAAACTTTTGTTAGTATCAACTTATAGTATCTGTACTTGTTTGCCTGAGTTTATGAGAGTGTGTGTAAATCTGAACATGAGAGTGGACAGAGTGTATTCAAAGGTAAGTGGCTCTTCTCACTTGGAATTAAAAAATAGATTTATCATATAAGAATTAATTGGTATAAATCAGAAGATGTCATAGAAAGAAATACAAAATTACTACAAATAAAATCATTTCCATACATTTAAAATCCTACCAAATTAATCTTATTAAAAATATAGGGTGTGAAAAGTAGTTACAAATTATTGAACACCTTCTAATCCCAAAAAACTCATTAATAACTTTATATAAATGTAATATTCCTATATATCTATAGGTTAGGGTATATTATTCAACTTTTATAGATTAAATATCTATGATGCAGAGATATTATGAAACTTGACATATCATAAAATTGTTGGATAAACTATGATTCCACTTAAAGAAGAAGCCCCATGATTATACACAGATATCGCTCTCTCACACAGACAACATTAGCAAGTGGGAGAAGAAGTGAAGAAAATTAGATTTGAAAGAAAGAATTAGTATAACAATTATAAGAAGAACATGCAACAATCTTCCCAAAAAGAAGGACTTAATGTGCTAATGTATTGGGATATATATATATATATATATATATCCACTTGAAATGAAGACATGAAAATTTTGAACTGTTGAAATGTCTTTAATTCTTTTTCTCTGTTGGTCCAGAAATGGTGCTATGGAATATCTCTCAACAGGCATACTCTGCTAGTCAAGTAAGCTGGATGACTTTTGCTCATATAATAATTTATTTCTCATTGTAAATTAGTAACATCACTGATTTATAGCCATTGTATTGGTTGCTGTGAATTCAATCCTAGGCAGAACCACAAGGAAAGCAATGTGGAGACAGAACAATTAACAGACAAGCTTCACTCCATTCCCACAGTGATCAGAGCACATACACAAACAACTCAACACATTTGTTCCCTTCAGGAAAGTGCTTTAGGATGGTACAAGTGGCAAACACTTTAAAGGAAGACACCCAAACTAATCAAGAGGCTTGGTTTAGATTGAAACCAGAAGGATAAAAAGAAATGACCAAGATAAGAAACATGAGAGCCCAATGAATAAGTGCTGGACTCACAGAATCTACCTGCAGAAATACTTTTATGTCCTTACCACCTCCTAAGTATTTGACTGATTTTTTTTTTAATCTCACAGATACACTCTAAATCAGTATAGGAACATTTAAAACCCAGATTATCACAACAGTATCTTAACTATTTCCCCATTTTCAGATCCATTTCCATATTACACAAATTCTAAGTCAATTTTAATCAATTTTTTCCATTCACATTATGATAATGTCTAATCTTGTACATGGCCTATAAGGCCCTGTGAGGCAACTTTTGTCTTCTTTTCTGACTTTATCTTGAATCATTTCCTTCTTGTGATTTTTGTTCCAGATATTAGGACCTTCTTTTGGGTGGTTGTATATACACTCCACTCCAGCTTCAAGGTCTTCACAGATGTCATGTTCCACATCTTGGAGAGTTCCCTACATGCATTTTTCGTGCATTTGGCTAGCTACTTATGCATCATTTCTTAGCTTAAACATTGTGATCCTATGGAGGGTTCCTATGGTTTCTTACCATAGGTGGCATTCTAGTAAAAAGCTTATGTTAACATCCTCCACTAATTTTTTCTAGTGTCTTGAGACATTGTAATTAAATTTAATATAAACAATACATTAGGGTGTCTTTCCTACATTAATTATAAATTCCATAAAAGATGGACCCGTGTCTTATTCTTTGTTATATTTAAAACACTAAGTGATTCACAGACTGCAGAGAGAGAGAACCAGACCTCATGAGGTGATCCCTGCCTGGAAACCAATGCCTTATATGGGCTGCTGCCCCGTGGGGCCAGCCAAACCCAAGCCTCTCTCCCTAGGTCAGTGCCATTCTCACACTGTGGGCCAGAAAAGAATCATGCTTTACCAGGAAGTGGCCTCCACCTGGAAACCATAACATTTTCATTGTTTTGTTGGGTTGGGTTTTATTCTTTTGGTTGATTATGTTAAAGCTGATGGTAACAAGCAGCTATTTAAAAGATAGCAAGACATATTGTGGTAGCCATTTTGGATTTACTATTAGCTGATTTTGAAGTCCTTTATTGCCTTTGTTGTTTGGTTTTTAATGTTTTTATTCTACTCTGATCTGTTTTTTACTGTCTGAAGGAATCTACAGCTATTTTGAAAACAACAAAAAGCATTATGGTGACTAGTGTTGATTTTGTAAGGTTTTGAATTCCTGTCTCACTTATACTGCTTTATATTGATTAGTATTAGTCTGTTTTATTTTGCTTGGATTTATCCTCTTTAAAATAAAAAACAATAAAGTAAAATTTAAAAAAACCACACAGCATAATATTGGACAAATATAAGGCATAAAATAACATATTTGTTAAAAACAGCACCATTGCAATATTAGTATTAGATTTCTTTCCATGAATTTTTATAAAATTTAATTATTCAAGTTGTGAGATACATACGATGCATACACATTCACCTAACCTATGATTTTTCTGTTACTTTACCACCATAGATATCAGCCTTACAGTACCTGTTTGCAGAATGACCCATACCTGGATATTTACTTTATTATTTTTTAGCAAACTAGTTTCCAATTAAAACTCTCTTTTTATTTCTATGATAAAATTTTTGTAAAGAGCCTGACATATTTTTCCTTTTTTGTTTTACATGCATATACTGAAATCATTCTCTCATAATCCCCCCGTTTCTCCACTCTCTGTGCATTTTCATTTTGGAAATTTCAAGCTGTGTGATACAGTCTTATTTTTGTCTATTTGAGACAGGGTTTTGCCATTCAGTTCAGGCTGGCCTTGGGCTCATATTGTAGCCCAGGTGGGTCATGAACTTGCAAACAATTCTCCTGCCTCAGCCTCTCAAATTCTGAGATTACAGAAGTGCACCACCACACCAGGCTTTTGTGTAATATATTTTGATAATATTTAGGCACTCTATTACCTGTCTTTAAGTTCCTTTTCCTTCCCTGTTTTTCTGTTTCTCTTGTCTAACAATACATTTCCTCCTACTTTCTTGTTACCTTTTTTACATTCCACATATCAAGGAGAACACTTTTCTTTTTTTAATCTTTATTTTAAAGAGAATAAAAGAAAACAGAACAAAGCATATCAGAATAGAATAATGCAAGCAAACAGGACTTCAAAATAAGACAACAGGAAATCAACAGTGGCTACCATAATGTCTCTTTTCTTGGAAATAGTTGTTGATATCGTCACACACAACAATATCAAACATAATAAATTAGTATAAAATGAATCGAAAGAATGAAAGAATTATAGGACTTCAACACAAGATAAGAGGAAATGAACAATGGTTTCTATAATGTCTCGTTTTCTTCAAAACAGCTGTCCATACTATCACACATAATAAAATCAAACAAAACACAACAGAATAAAACCGATTAAACAAACAAGTAAAAACATTATAGGGCTTCAAAACAAGATAATAGGAAACCAACCATGAATACCATAATACATCCCATTATGTTCAAAATAGCTGCCCATACCATCAGACACAGTAAAATCTAACAAAACAAGACAGAACAAAACCAAGCCTAACAAGATTGTGAAAACAATACAAGAAATTTAAGCCAAGACAATAAGAAACTAACAATGTCACTACCTTATCCACATAGGTGTTTCCTCCCCTATCACTTTTATACATTGGCTCATTCCTCCCCTATCACTTTTATACATTATACATATACATTGTGTTTTGGTCCCTCTAACTCCTTCTGTTTTTTATGCTAGGGTTCACCCGTATGAGTTCAAACTGTTTCACCCAAGAACATGATCTCCAGTTGCATCCATTTATCTACAAGAGCCTCAAGATTATTCTACTTTAGAGTTGGGTAGCTTTCCATGTTTCAAAAATACTGTATCTTTCTTATCCATTCTGTGGTTGATGGGCAAGCTACCCTTGCTTTTTTTCTGATATCCTGTTGTATGGAACAATTGTTTTCTCTCCTGTGATTTTCAGTCTATAAATTTCCTTTCAAGTTAAATGTGTTTCTTTTTTTAAAACTTTTTTTATTAATCTAAAGGGAGTAAAATACAACAGAACAGGATGGAAAAAAGCCAATTGAGACAGTGTAGCAAAATTAGTACAGAACTTCACAGCAGGTTCCCCGGATAACAGTAATAGGGACCATAGTATATCTCATTATCTTTACAATAGTTGTTCTTTCAATCAAGTATAGCAAAATCAAAGGAAATACAGAATATTATAGAACTTATCAAAACAATATTGAACTTATCAAACAATACCATTAATCAGGACAAAGCAAAACGGTAATAAAATATTTGCCTTCAAAGAGATGGTAGAAGGAAATCCCTCTTATTTGTTATATTACATATGGTCAGCCTCCCAAGAGATGCTCAGATCTCTGGCTCCCATTTGCTAATGGAGTGGTGGGGGGTGGGATGTTTGATTCTCAACCTGCTGCAGGTTGCCACTGCCGCTTTCCAGGGTGGCAGGCTGGTTGCTCAATTTCCTAGCACCCTAAGTTTCACCACAGCGTGGATCTCAGGACACACTGCTGCTTCTCGCCCTGGGGTGGCTGCGGCTTGCCAGACCACAGCCACAGGGCAGCAGGCTAGTTGCTCCAAGGAGAACACTTTCCTAACTTACATAATCAAAGCCAATGTGTATTAGAGAAATCTCAGACTCTGCAATCGTTTCCACAGGCATCTTTTCCAGTGCTTATCTACAATAGTCATGATGTCTTATTGTCATGGATTATAAATATTTACCCCTGGTGCAACATTCAGTTATTTTTGTTGAGAGTTTTGCATGTTCATTGCATTTATTAACTTAAAATTCACAACCACCTTCTGAAAGAGTTAATTTTTTTTAACTGTAATTTGCACTGAAGGAATTAGAGGCCCAGTGAGTTAATCTTGCCATAATCACAAAATATGTATGTGAGATGGCTAGCATTTAAATCTAAGGACATTTAAAGTGTTTTGCCATAGGATCACAACTCCAAGTTCAAGGCATCAGTGCCAAAAGAGTTCTTTCTTCATCCTCTGAGCACTTTATTTCTGCCTTAAATGAAGCTGGAGGCTGGTACATCATGGGTTACTCTTCGACCACTGAGAAAACATTCTGGCCAGCACTGGCTTCAGGTGAATGGGAAATGAGGAAACAGGGAGTAGCATATGATGTGTTTGTAATGTGCATTGAACTCCTTGAGTATCAAGGAGAAGTCTCTTGTAAAACATTCTAATAATTTTTTTAATATTTCTAACCTGGCAATGTATATTAAACTGTAGTTTTCCATTGGATTACACTTTCCAGGAATTCAGTGGTTTCACAGGTTTTTTAAATGACCAGTATATTTAAAGTACTTTCTCTTTTTCAATTTCACATTAATTCATTTATACTGTATCATTATATTAAATATTTTGTTCATTCATATCTTATTTGAATGTTTAATTTCTTAAATTTTTTTCCTTTCAACACAAAAAAACCTTATGTGTTACAAACAGACATATGTTGTCTAAACTCATACAATTCGCTAGTCTTGCAATTTCATTTTTTCATTATTTGTTAACATACATATGTGTAAATAAAAGTATGTATTGTAAATTTTAATAAACTTTAATAGTATTTGACATGTACATCATGTAATACAATTTCTATGCACTTACATTTACCTTGTTTTAAAGCCTTAGTGGAGAATGCATGTTATATAAAATCAATTTGGAGCAATTTGCCCGCCCTCTTGGTAAGCGCCTTCCTCCAGCGTGAGCCAAGAGGAGAACCAGAGAACAGTTCCCAAGATCCAGCCATGGCCATAGTGGAACCCAGGAGCCTGCACAAAGAAGCAGTTCACCTGCCCTCTTGGTAAGCGCCTTCCTCTGGCGTGAGCCAGGAGGAAAACCAGTAGTGTCTCTTGAGCCTACCGGTGTACGGGCTTGGAATGAAACATCACAAACCACCCCCAATTAGCAACCAGGGACAGAGGTCTGAGCATTTCTTGGCAGGATGACTGTATGCAACATAGCAAATATCTCTATCTTCTCTTTGAAAGCAAGTGTGGTTTTCAGTTTTGTTTTCATTATGATTAATTGCTTTGCTCTATTCAATATTCTCTTTTGATTGATTTTATAATGTTCTCTCTTTGGTTTGATTTTGCTATACTTAATTGACTAGACAACTATTGTGACAATAATGAAATATACTATGGAACTTATTACTATTATCCCAGTAACCTGCTGTGAAGTTCTATACCAAATTCACTGCACTGTCTCAATTGGCTTTATTCTGTCTTATTCTGTTGTAATTCTACTACCTTCAAAAAAAATCAATTTGAGGATATAGCTATTGTGGTGTGTGTTGAGGGGTGTGTGTGGGATTTCAACAAATATCCTGTGAAAATACATTTTGGGGAAAATGCATTACTCCTTATGACAATGTTTTCATGGTAATAGGTAAATTCTTGTGTAATGATTTATTTAAACAAAGATAACAGTATCATATTATCATGAAATAGAGTAATGACTACAAGGATGCACATTTTTGGATGAAAAAGAAGAAAAATGAGAAAATATCTGCTCCCTAAATGGTGACCTATTTTACATTAGCAGAACCTGCTATCTGAGGTCTTATCTATTGACAAGATTTCCTCAAACATCTGATAGCAGGAATATAAGTTAAAGTTTCTGACCAAAATAATAGCATAAATTTCTTGCCAATGGAGTTTTTGAAAGTCACACATGTGGACTAACAGAAAACATTCTTTGGATCTTTAAACATGTCTCCTATCAAAACTTGGTTTCAAGAAGTATTTTGAAAAGCTTACAATGAATCTCTTTGGTTTTTATGGAATAGATGACAGGATTGAGCATGGGACGCACAAATAGATAAATAAGGGACATGAGGGTGTGAACATACTTCGGGGCATGCGTCCCATAGCGAGAAACCATGATACACCCACCATTGGTACATAGTAGATGAGCACAGCGCACATGTGTGACACACATATGTTAAGTGTCTTTATCCGTTCCTCCTGGGAAGCGATGGCAAGAACAGAACGAAGTATGAGCACATATGAAAGAAGAATGAGTGCCAAACCCAGGCCGAAGGTAGAGGTGACAATGAATAGACCAAAGATATTATTGATGGTGATGTCACCACAGGGCAGGTGGATCAGATCTGGATGCAAGCAGTAGGCATGGGACAGCACATTAGCCTTGCAGAAGGGTAATCTCTTCAGAAGGAAAGGCAGTGGGAAAATCATGCAGAAGCTGTAGATTATAACAGACAGGCCCATTTTCACCACACAACCATCAGTGAGTACCATGATATAGCGCAGTGGGTTACAGATGGCCACGTAGCGGTCAAAGCTCATGACAAGCAGGATTCCTGATTCAATGAAGGAGAAAAAATG
>PVJX010024021.1:0-28593 GCA_004027295.1 Dolichotis patagonum | reverse complement strand
GAAAGACATCGGTAAGGCTCTAGGACCCTTGCAGTTCTCCCATCAGTTATCAGTTTTCTTTTTTTTTTTTTTTTTTCTTTTGGTACTGGGGATTGAACTCACGACCTCACACTCGCCAGGCAGGTGCTTAAGCCACTGAGCTAACCCCCCGGCCCATCCCCTCAGTTTTCTCTTCAAGTTAGACTACCACTGAGATGTTGGCACAGATTTACTCTTCCTGTTTGTGGCAGAGGGAAACAATCACAGGTTTCCTGGTCCAACAATAAAAATCAACACATTCCATCACTCTCCATTTATATGATGTAAAAAGAAACCCCAGGAGAGTGTGTTTTTCTGATACTGGGTTGAACCCAGGGACGCTTTACTATTAAAGTGTGTCCCTCGTCTTTTTTTTTTTTTTTTTGAGACAGGGTCTTGCTCAGGTTGGCTTGAACTCACAGCAGTTCCTGCCTCAGCCTCCTAAATGCTGGGATGTTACAGGTGTGCACCGCCATACCTGGCTAGGATTTTTTTTTTTCTTTTTGGCTGTTTCATTTTTATAATTTACTTTGTGATACTGGGCATTGAACCCTGGGCTTTTGGGGGGGAAGGGAAGTGGGGTGTGGGATTGAGACACTCTATGTATGCCAGGCTGGCCTCAAAACTGGGATTCTCCTCTTCAGCCTCCTGAGTGGTGGGATCACAGTCCTGCCCCACCACACATGGCCTGAACCCTGGGCTTCCAATAGAGCTATTGCCCTAGTGCTTTTTATTTTTATTGGGAGGAGGGTTTCCCAGGAACCGAACTCATGACCTCACACTTGCCAGGCAGGTACTGTGGCACTAAGGTCTATCTCCAGCCCCTCTTTTTTGAGACCATGTCTTTCTGTGTCACTAAACAGCCCAGACTGCATTTGAATTTGGAATCCTCTTGCTTCAGCCTCCCAGACTAATAGGATTATGAACCATGTCCAGCTTTTGTTTAAAATCCATTTTATTTCAAAGAGAAAAAATGAAATAAAACAAAACTTCAATCCAGATCTCTCTAAATTGCCCAAGCTGCTTTGAATTTGGAATCTTCCTGTCTCAGCCTCCTGAACAGATGCGATTAATTGTGTGACCCTTCAGGGCCCTCCAACTATTCTCAATTAAGAGAATACCTGATCTCTGGGAAACTGTGTACGATTTAAGAATGACCTACAACCCACGCTCCGCAGGACTACAGATCTAAGAAAGTCCAGACAGGACAGTGGCTTGGAACTGGCACTCTTGGCAGGCGGGCATGGCAGCAGGAACGCACCCCCAAATCAAGCTCAGCCGCTGCACGGAGGACAGCTTCAGCCAGGGGCGAGAAAAGACCTCCGCAGACGGGACAGTGGTCTGGGGATGTGAACTCAAATACATCAAAGAGAAGCCGCGTGTTGCACCCCTTTAAATCCCTCCCTCGGAGGCTGAGGCGGGAGGATCTTCGCGACTTCTAGGCCAGCCTGAACTACAAAGCGAGACTCTCTCTCTTAAGAAAAAACAAAACAAATCGGAAAACCTGACAGAGCCTGGGCTCTGGCCTGGGCCTGGGTCGGAAACTGGGAAGCGGCTCAGGTCTGCGGAAGGCCACAGTGGGGAGCCGACGCTCGACGGCAGGAAGCCGAGCGCCCGGGGAGCGGCGCAGTGAGGCCGGCCGGCGGAGAGAAGCGGAGGAAGCGCAGCCGGGGTTCTCGGCGGAGGGGCACGGCGCGAGCTCCGCGAACGTCTCAACCCGACCAGCTCACGTCGTCGACCCCGCCCGGCCCCGCCCCGGCAACACCGCCCGCTGCCTCCTCCCCGGCAGTCGCGGGGTGGAGGGGGGTGGGGCAACTGCGGCAGCACCTTTAAGGGGGCGTGGCCACACGCTCCGCCCCTCCGCCCTCTCGCGCGCTCCTGTGGGAGGGGTGCAGTAGGAGGTGCCGGAGCGTGGGGAAAGAGCGAGGCGTGCGTCGCCGCGCAGGCGCATTGGCGGACGACGGGCCGTGTGTTTCCAAAATGGCCGCAGCGATGGATGTGGATACCCCGAGCGGCACCAACAGCGGCGCGGGCAAGAAACGCTTTGAAGTGAAAAAGGTTGGGTGTCCCTAGTGCCTTCCTCAGGAAGCTAGAGAGGCGTGGACCTGACTGGCAGGCCCACGGGTGACCGAGGCGCGGAGGAAAATGCTAAATTTCAGGGCGTTCCTGAAACCGGGTACCACGCAGGGAAGCTGAGGGCGGGACTTAGGCTTGATGGGCGTGATGGCGGCCCACTCTCCTGAGCAGTGTGGGTTTCGCTCGGGGCGCACTGGACCCAATCACCGAGGAGCTTCTTGAGATGCGCGGGGTTGCGACTTGGCAGCGGGAGCCAAGCGCCTGAGCTGTCACTGGAGTGGCCGAGGGGGTGGGGAAAGCCCGGCGTGGGGTGGGGGAAAGGGGAGTCGAGCGACTGCGGTGGGTGGAGGATGGGGCAGTGCGGCGAAAGCCGGCAAGTTGAGCTCTACCGCGTTGGAGGCCTCCAGAAACCCGGCCGCTCTGACCCGCCCCTTCCTGGACCTTGGGGTCCTTTGACCCTGGGGGACGCCGATTTGATCCTCGCCAAGGGGAGACCTCCTTGAGCCCCCTCTCATGACGTCGCCCCCGCAGAGTTAAGAGCCGAGAGTAGTAAAGCTTGGTTCTTAGGAGATGTCTGCTGTTAGTTATCTCCCGGGCCTTGGTTCTCTGTCATGTCCAGGTCCCTCGTTAAGACCAACAGCTCAAAAATCAAAAAAGCACGGTGGAATTTTAAAAAAGAAAGCAAGAAAGAAAACGCGAGCTCTGATCTTGTGCCTTTTAGGGAGGGTTGAATAACTAGTAGCAGATGACCTGGTAAGAGTGGGAAAGTCGAGACGGAAAACGTCTTTTTGCCCGAGGTGTCTCATAGTGGTTCGCCTACAGTTTGGGAGATAAGTGTCCATTCCTACCTGAGATGAAATAAATCTGTGGGAAATGAAGATTGTAAAATGGGAAGGGAAGCTGTTATACCCGGAATATTGGCTTAACGCAGACGCCGTTCCACCTCCTTTGGGCGTTTTTCCCCCCTTTGCTTTGGGGCGTCTCATTGTGGCCGCTGCTGCTTAGTTAGTGCCCGCAGCCATATTGAAGAATGAGAGGATGGGGGTTTTCCTCCAAGTTAACGCCGAGGTGGAAAAAGTGCGGGATAAGTTGCTAGATTCCCAAGAATCGGCTGTGAAAACAATAAACATTTGGAGAGTGACACCAAATTCGCGAAAGAAAGGGATGTTTGGGAGTAGATACACTTGTGGAAGCTAGAGAGTCAGAATTATTTAAGTACTGTTTGATAAACGTACAGGAATTGTCTAACCTGTGAGTCTGAATGTGTAACATTTGAGACGAACAGTGTATTTGATAAGAACTAAACAAGATTCTACTGGTGTTCTGCAGTGTTACGAAGTAATCTCGTAAGATTTAGTGACCTTGTTGTGGGTCCTGTCACCGCTGACTAGTTATCCTGCTTATCCTGCGATTACCCATTTTATGATCCAGTCGTCTTAGTTCATTTTGTTCCAGGCTTTCACCACTCCTGCTCATGCTTCCAAAGCTGCCTGGAATAGCAGACATTTCCTGCAGCTCACACAGCAATTGAAGTTTGTGCTTTTACGGAAAACAAACACTTCAGAGTGATTTCTAGTTTGCTTGCATTGCTATGACTAAATTATTTCAAAGGATAGAGAAAAAAGTAAAAGATGCTTATTGATTTCTGTGTACATAGACTCAACCTTTAGGAGGATGGGAGAGCAAAACTGTAGTGTATCGTCGTCCTCCGGTGTAATAAGACTGGAATATACCTGCAGCTGTTTCTGTGCGGTGGTCCTTGCGGCCATAGAAATGGAGGGTATGTCCCGTCTCGAGGAGAGTGCTTTGTCCCCCTCTTCTCTTTGCAGTGGAATGCGGTAGCCCTGTGGGCCTGGGACATTGTGGTTGATAATTGTGCCATCTGCAGAAACCACATTATGGATCTCTGTGAGTAATCGGAGGAGGGAGGGAGGAAATGGGGAAGGGTGCAGAGATTGTAGCTGTCTTGCTATGACCAATTCCTCCTTCACAAGGTGATGCAAAGCACAGCACATGCAGGTTCTGTGTCTAGGCCACTGTTGTGTTTGAACAGAGTGGTTTGCTTTTTTTTTTTTTTTTCCTTTCTTTCTTTCTTTAATGATGTCCTGGAACCAAATCCAGCTCGAAGAGTAAGTTAATCTGAAGCTGGCAGGGATGCATTCAGGAAGAAGCACTGTTGATTGGGCCTCTCTGTATCCTATCACATGCCCAGACTCCAAGGCAGAAATACCAAAAAGAAGAAGGTAAACTTTGAGTAAAATAGTCGATCTGGATTAGTTTCTGTTGGGCAGGACTTACAGTTGGAGCTGGGTATGTTGGTGTATGCCTCTAATGCCAGCACTTGGGAGGCTGAGGCAGGAGGATCCCTGCAAGTTCAAGCCTTGTGTGAATTACATGGTGAGGCGCTGTCTCAAAAACCAAAAAGGAGGAACGGACAGATGGACTAAGGGGTAAGGATTTTTGGTATTAAGTGCAGACATATTCAAAAGGACATCGTTGTCAGCATCTAACTGAATAATTATGCTAAAGAACTATTATTTAAATCTCCACATAGTTCAGTATGCAGGGAACCTGATTATTGCTGTTGAGGTGCTGTCTTCATGTCTTTGTGGTAAAGAGGTAAAAACACTGATCACACAGGAACACTTGAGGTTACTGTTTCATTTGGTTATGAAAATGGTTTCTTATTGAGATCAAAAAGGGGGTGAAGAAATGAAAAATTTCTAGCACTGAGCTCATAGTGCTTATTTTTCAGACCACCCTGCTTTGTTTCCACCTCCATCCTAAATCACTCTCCTGCTCAGGGCGGGGGCTTCTCAGGCTTCTTTCCATTCTTCTGGTGTCCTTGCTCTCCTTGCAAACCCAGTCCCTCCTGCGTGTGGAGCACTTTTACCTTCTCTTCTGCTCTTCATCTGACCCAGCCCTGTAATGTGGAAATGTGAGCACATAAAGAATTTTAAATGTCCTGCTACCCACATTCACAAAGTGAAAACAAACAGGCAGCATCGATTTTTTTTTTTTTTTTTTTTTGTACCAGAGATAGAACTCATGACCTTGCGCTTGCCAGGCTATCACTTGTACCGCTGAGATAAATCTCCTGCCTCAGCATCGATTTTAATACTACTGTATTTAACCTGTCATATCTTAAATATTGTCAACATGTAATCCATGTTTTAAAAAAAAAAAACTGGCATGGTGACACACACCTGTAATCCCAGCACTTGGGAGGCTGAGGCAGGAGGATCTTTGCAAGTTTGAGGTGAGCCTGGACTACAAAGTGAGGTCAAGGCCAGCCTGAACTGCATAGTGAGACGCTGTCTCAAAACAAAAAAGCCAAGCATAGTGGCATACTCCTGTAATCTAGCACTTGGGAGGGTGAAGCAGGTGGATTGTGGCAAGTGCGAGACCAACCTGGGCTACAAAGTGAGCCCAAGGCCAGCCTGAACTACATAGCAAGACCCTGTCTCAAAAAGACACACACAAACACTACACCAAGACTCACAGCTGAGGATGTAGTTGGGTGGCAGAGTGCATGCTTGGCGTGCACAAGGCCCTGGATTATTGCCCCACATCTTGTTTGTTTGGAAGACTGAAATGTGCAGTGGGCAAGGCCATTTTCGCCATTATCTCTGCTAACCTGGCCTTGAACTCACTGTGTAGCCCAGGCTGGCCTCACAGCAATCTTTCTGCCTTAGCCTCCCAAGTGCTTGGTATGCGCCATCATGCCCAGCTTTGGCCCTTACTTTGATTGTGGTTCTTTATTAGCTTATTTTATGTTTTTAAGAGTAGGAAATTTTTTGGAGAAAAGGAATAGGGAATCGGAATGGGAAATAAGAATAGTTCCTGAAAGACAGGAGGGATCTGGAGTGGGTTGTCCTTATTTAGCTGATTTCATAAAAATAATCCTCATCTGAGGAAATCTAAGGTTCCAACTTGAAGGACATCAAATTTTTATCTTCTCTGCAACCTTTTGGATTGTAGCTGTTCACGCCTAGGCCGAGTGAATCCTGGAGTACACGGGCGGCAGGCCAGGTACACCTGTTTGTAGTGTGACTCTTGAGCAAAAGTAATTTCTGTGATTACAGAGCCTTTGATCTCATAGCTTTGAAAGGGAGACAAAACTTCACTGTAGCAGCTAAGGCTGCGTGTGCAGAACTGAGAACCACCTGTTTGTCCCGGTTGTTGACGCAACTTGGAGAGAAGGCTGGAAGCTGTGGGGAGCCACACCACAGAGCCCCATCTCTGCCTTCCCTGTTCTTCAGCCTTTTTACATTCATCAAGAACCAGTTCCAGCCGATGAACCCCCTGAGCACTGCTACAAGGCCGCTGAGGCCAGCCCAGTGACCCTGCTGCTCTTGTCCCTGCAGGCATAGAGTGCCAAGCCAATCAGGCATCTGCAACGTCCGAAGAGTGCACCGTGGCCTGGGGAGTCTGCAATGTGAGTTTGCTGGTGTGAAATGCCTGGGAAAGGTGTGGGCAGCCACCTTTCCCCAGGCCCACAAGCAGCACAGACTCCCGGAGTGGGAGACACACTGGGTGACCGACCGCAAAGTCTGCACCCTAGGAGCCTGGGGCTCCACTCTGGGATCAGTGCTGGGCATGACTCTGGAGCGTGGCCGGGTCCCCAGCACAGCTCTCAGGACAGGTGTCTGGGGACGCATTTGGGTCGGTAACTTAGGGTTCGAGTCCATGGGTGTTGGGGTGTGGCTGGGCTCACAAGTGGGACGTATTGCATGAGCTTGTGCTGGGAGTGCTTTGTGCAGCATCATTGACTGAGTGTCCAGTCTTGCAGGCTGTGACAGCTGTAAATGGTAACAAACAGCAAAAGCAGCATTTCTGTCGTGTGCTACCAGTGCATCGCTTGGAGTCCCAGTCATCCAGACACGTGCTGATTTGGGACTCCTGTGCCGAGGGGACGGAGGACCCACAACTCCCAGCACCACCCAGGGCCTCGCTAAGTGCGTTAACCCAGGGCATTTAACACGTCTGCCCTAGGTTCCCTCATGCAAGCCTGTAATCCCAGCTACTCTGGAGGCTGAAGCAGGAGGATCGCTAGTTTGAAGCTAGCTTGGGCAACTTAACAAGACTGTGTCTCAAAATAGGAAGGGCTGGGGACATACCAGAGCGTTTTCCTTGAATGTGAGCAGTCCTGGGTTTCATCCTGAGTGTTTCCCACAATGACTGCGGTGGGGAGGGCTCAGAATTGCTCCTGCACATGGTAAGAGAAAGTGTCAAAGCATCTGAGTAAACGCAGATTGGTGCCGAGGTCCTTTTTCTCTTCCCTACCCACTCCTGCCACACACTGTCCTCATTTTGTCCGGGCCCCACACAAGCCACAGGATGCCTTGCTTGACAGGCACTCTGCCTCCGAGCTTCTACCCCAGCACCCAAGCAAGGCGAGTCGCCTTAGCTTCCTGCCTGTGCAGTGCAGATAGCAGTATCGGTTGTGCCTGCTTGCCCGTCACCGTGGGGCTCGGGTGTGGCCTCAGTGTCAACATCTCTGTAGGCTGGGGTCAGCAGACAGGGACCTTTGTGAACATCTGCCTAATGCGCCCTGCGTAACTCGTGCTGCTGACACGGAGGGCGCTGGCTCCAAGCCTCAGCCCCCCTGTCCTGAGTGTGCCCCTCTCCCATGCCAGGGCTGGGCCAGAGCGCTTGCAGAGAGGTAGAGATGGGTGTCTTAGGGCTGGGGGTTTAGCTCAGTGGCATAAGTGCCTGCTTGGCAAACACGAGGTCGTGAGTTCAATCCCCGGCACCAAAAAAAAAAAAAAAGATGGGCGTCTTGAGAAAGCCCGCCCCCAAAACCTGGGGGCTGACAAAAATGACTTTTCTGCATCTGGGAAATGTATGTTTTTCCTGGTGAGCTGTGAGAGTCAGCAGACACGCAGCTTCCAAGAGGCTGTCACCCTGGAGAATCGTGGTTGACTTAATGAGAACCCACAGCAGACCAGATGTAGACTCCGTTTTTTTCTGTTTTGTTAGTTTTTTGGTACTAGGGATTGAACACAGGGCCTTCCACTGTTGTATCACAGCCTGTTTATAAATTTTATCTTTTTGATGCTGGGGATTTAGCTCAGTGGCTTACGTGCCTGCCTTGCAAGCCCAAGGTCGTGAGTTCGATCCCCGGTACCAAAAAAAAAATAAAACGAATTAAAAAAATAAATTTTATCTTTTTGAGACGGGGTCTCACTATGCAGTTCAAACTGGCCTTGAGCTCACCTTGTAGCTCAGGCTAGACTCAATTTGCAATAGTCCTGCCTCAGCCTCTTGAGTGCTGGGATTACAGGCACGTGTCACCATGCCTGGCTTATAAATTTTAAATTTTAAGGTCTCATAAGTTGCCCAGGCCGTGCTTAAACTTGACCATCCTTTTGCCTCAGCCTCCCAGACTACTGGGATTACAGATGTGAGCTCCAGACTCAGCCAGATTCCATTCTGAATTACAGAATTAAAGTTTTGGTTGCCAGAAGTCAGTTTGCAAGATAATAATCCATAATGTCTGATTCCTGAATGTGCATGCCTGTTTTGGGAGACACCCTCACTAGATTTCGGGGCGGTGACCAAGCCTCTGTGAGCTTCTGTTGTTCCGTGGGGTTCTGTTTCCGCATGAGCCCCCTGCAGCTCAGCAATCACAGCTTGAGGGGGATCTTTGCTGCTCACAGGAGTGACCAGGAGGGGGGACAAGTGTAGACTGTGGATCTGTGACTGTGCCCATTTGTGGCCACCAGACCTGCACAAGGCTTCTCCTGTCCTCAGATCTAGCCAGCTCCTAGTGCCCTGTCCCTACCGGTGCAATCGGGACTCTTGCCCTTTGCCTTCCTGTCTTGATCATGAAAATCACGTGTTGATGCCCTCACAGCTGCTGCTGTGCAGTTTATTGCCCAGAATACTTTCACCCCAATTTTTCTCTTTTTGGGACGTAGTCCTCCATCAAAGGCCTGTCGGGTGCTGGGCTTGAGAGATGCTTGGGTGCTGGTGGCGGCAGCAGTGGTCATGGAAGGGGCTGGAGGAGGCGCTGCTTTCGGGGCCTGGTTTCTTAAGGCGGGGTGGGCGGCCTGAGAGGGTGACCCAGAATGGAGAGGTTTGGGACCCTGTGTGGTCAGGGTTCCCCTCACCCCCACCCCCACCGCCAGGGCAGTGGGCATAGTTCCTTTCAGGCCAAGTGGAACTTGGCTCACTGGAGTGACATTCCCAGCCCGAGTGCCTGTCGAGACGTCCTGCGCCTGCCGAGGACAGGGCTGAGCTGCCCAGCCCAAGCGGAGTTGTTTCTAATCCTCATCTTTGTCTCTTTCAGCACGCGTTTCACTTTCACTGCATCTCTCGCTGGCTGAAAACGCGGCAGGTGTGTCCCCTGGACAACAGAGAGTGGGAATTCCAAAAGTAGGTGTCCCTGCTCCGGGGCGGGCGGGCACCATCACTTTAGAGCCAGCTCGAGGTTACTGAAGCCGTGGTGCGTGCAGGGTTAGCTAGCATTAAAGCTTTGCAGCCCGGGCTTCCCAGCCTTCTAGCATCTGTAACAGCAGAAAATCCAGGAATCTGCAAACTCTGAAATTTTTCCAAAATGACTTTCCCCGAGGAGGCTCCCTGGGCCACCTACATTGTAGACAGGTGCCATTGTGTGTCACTGGAGCATTGAGTGCTGCTTAGTGGTCGTGAAGCGTGCGTAGCCATCCTCATGAACTGTCACCATAGTGTCACGTCCTCAACAGTTCACACCTTCCCGAGGGTCCACCACGCAGCCAGTCCCCACCGGGACCTCGGAGGGCAGAGCAGCCACAGCGCAGCTTAGGGCAGTGCTCTCAGCTATCTGTTTAGAGTTTTGCCTAAGTTGTACCTGTGTTTAAGCAGACTTTATCTCAAGAATCTGTCTGGGCCTGGCAAGCATGAGGTCCTGAGTTTGATTCCAAGAATCTTATCTGTGTGTGATGGCTCACACCTGTGATCCCAGCACTTGGGAGGCTGAGGCAGGAGGATCACCATGAATTCAAGGCCAGCCTGAATTAATAATAAGACTGTCACACAGGAACCTTGCATGGATTTAATGATGGACCTTGCTTGTCTTGCAGGTATGGACACTAGAAGAATTTTTCCAGCATAACTGTCACTTACCAAGCGATCTACTTCGTATTGTTATAGGTTAGATAGGACCGTGTCCTTCCCCGTCGTCTTTCAGTTTGCTGTCCCCTGGCCATGGTTGTACCTGTGTCAAATAAAGTTCTGTTGGCTTCTACAGTGGACACTGTTAAGTGTTCACAAAAGAAGCCGACAAACCAGGAGTCCCCTCTTGGCACGTGCTGTGACCTGAGGCAGCCACTGGGTGTGTCTGTGTGTGTGTGTGTGTGTGTGAAGTGAGCCATTCCAACCTGAGCCGTGGGTGTGTCGCCAGGCAGGGAGCTCCCACAGCTCCGTCCTGTGGGACTCAGCAGGCACCAAGTGAGGGGCCACAGCCCTGTTTGCCCACCATCCCTTGTGGCCCTGGGCGCTGGCCCTGCTCCACTCCCTGCTGCCCAGGCTCCTGAGGGCCCTGGAGTGGGAGGTGACCACAGAAAGGCAGTGCAGGCAGCCACTGTGACACTGCTTTCCCATAGCTTAGAAAGGTAAACCTGAGGGCCGGGGATTTAGCTCAAGGGCATAAGCGCCTGGCTGGCAAGCATGAGGACGTGAGTTCAATCCCTGGTACCGCAAAAAAAAAAAAAAAAGAAAGAAAAAAAGAAAGGTAAACCTGGAGAGTAAAACGGTGGTATGTAATCTGGGCCAACTACAGAGTCATTGTGAATTCCAAGTTGAAAACTGATGTTTAGAGCCAGAATGACGGCACATACGTGTGATCCCAGCTCAGGAGGCTGAGGCAGGAGGATCATTGGGAGTTCAAGACCAACCTGGGCTACAAAGTGAGCTCAAGGCCAGCCTGAGTTACATAGTGAGAGCCTGTCTCAAAAAAGGCTAAATAAATAAAGTAAGCGTTTTTGGCCAGGGTGGTAGTGTATGCCTGTGATCCCAGCTACTTGGGAAGCTGAGGCAAGAGGAGCATTTGAACCCAGGAGTTTGAGACCAGCCTGGGCAACATGGTGACGCCCTAACGAAAAACAAGAAAAAACCCCAGTAGTTTCGGGACCGGGACTGTAGCTGTGGTAAAGTCCTAGCATGGGCAAAGCCCTCAGTGCAATCCCCAGGGCCACCAAAAGTAAAACCGCAAAAACTGATGTCACTGGGTTCAATTAACAAGCTTACATTTCCTTCACTAGCACTAGCACAATTGCCGATTATGATACTAATTGCTTAGCTGCAGGCAGGCTTTTCGGTGTTTTGGTGTGGTTTTTTGTTGTTTGTTTTTTAAGCTGGGTTTCACTATGTAGTGCTGGCTGGCCTTAAATTTACTGTGTACCCCAGGCTGGCCTCCACAGTGACCCTCCTGCCTCAGCCTCCTGAATGCTGAGATTATAGGCATGCACCACCACACCCAGCTTGCATGGACCCTGAGAAGCATCGAGGTTTTCTATAGTGGTTCTCATGGCCTGATCTGGTGGTTTCCACATACCGCCCCCTCTAGTGATCCATATAGTTCCCCTCCTCCAGCCTTGGGTTCCTGTGAGACTCTACGGTCTGTCAAATTGAGCCTGGAACTGCCAACTGGAGAACTTGCCTTCTGCTAAGTGAGACATAAAAGTGATTTGCAAAAATGTGAATGCTAGTCTTAACTTTTTTTTTGTTTTTTTGAGACAGGGTCTCCCTATGCAGTTCAGGCTGGCCTTGAATTTACTTCGTAGCTCAGGCTAGTCTCGAACTTGTAATGATCCGCCTACCTCAGCTTCCCGAGTGCTGGGATTACAGGCATTTGCCACTATGCCTGGCTCAAATCTAGTTTTTTTCAAAGTATGGTTATATGTGATCTTTTTATTCTTTTAAAACCATTTTTAGGGTGGAGGGTATAGCCCAGCAGCACAGCACCTACTTGGCAAGCACAAGGTCCTGAGTTCGATTTCCAATACCCCCCCAAAAAAAAAATTTTTAAAAATTTCCCAGTTTGAGCTGGGTGGGAAGCACATGCCTATAATCCTAGCACTTGGCAGGAGGATCTCTGGGAGTTCGAGGCCTGCCTGAACCCATAGTGAAACCTTGTCTCAGAACCACACAAAAAATTCTGCACTGTGCTGAGTGTAGATAATCCCACATGGAAACCCTGGGGTTCTTAACTCTAGTATAAAGAGGCAGGCATGATGGCACAGGCCTGGGCTCCCAGGACTCAGGAGGGTGAGGCAGGAGGGTCGCCAAGGGTTTGAGGCTACATAGTTCAAGGCCACCCCAGAATATACCGCAAGGCCCTGTCTCAAAAATGAGAGGGCTGGGGATTTAGCTCGGTGGTTCAAGTGCTTGCCTGGTAAGTGCAGGGTCATGAGTTCAATTCCTGGTATAGAAAAAACAAATGGCGAGCCGGGGATTTAGCTCAGTGGCTCAGGCGCCTACCTGGCAAACTCGAGGCTGAGAGTTCAATCCCCGGTACCTAAAAAAAAAAAAAAAAATGGCACACAACTCTGCGTGAGGGCAGAGGGACACATGCAATCCTGAGGCAAGAAGGTACGAGACTACTGATTAGGAACTGGAAAGTGTCCTGGGCTGAAAGCCAGCCTCCCCGCTCTGTTCCTGCACAGCACCTGATACATGGCAAGCATCCTGGGGAGGTGGCCACCATCCGAGGGTTCATTTGAGGACCCCACCCTTGCCACAAATCCCCTCTGAAGCCCTGGCCAGTGTTCATGAGGCAGCAATGCTTAATGAGCAGTGTTGCTCTCCGGGCAGGTGAG
This sequence comes from Dolichotis patagonum, assembly GCA_004027295.1. NCBI lineage: Eukaryota > Metazoa > Chordata > Mammalia > Rodentia > Caviidae > Dolichotis > Dolichotis patagonum. The sequence continues at coordinate 15,697 of PVJX010024021.1, read as the reverse complement.
GAGGTCCAGACCCCTCACCTTGGGTGCAGGGTGCAGAAATCCAGCTTCTGTGGGGCGAAAGGGAGAGTTCATAGAGCGCCCCAGTGCTCTGTGAGGCTGAGGCAGGAGGATCCCTGGATTGACCTTGGTCTGGGCAGCTCAGGGAGTTGGTGAGACTGTTTCATAAAAGGGTCAAAGACGTAACTTAGAGCAGAGGCCCTGCGTTTATTCCGCAGCAGATCAGTCATTCCACTAAGGCAAACCTGTTTGTCTCTGCAGAGCTCCATTCCCGGGCAGCGGCCCCAGCTGAGGGTTCACCCTCGCTGCCTCCCACCTCCCTGGCCCCCTCTCATCTGTCCGGTTGTTCCTGGGCCAGACCTTTGCTTTCTGCCAAAGTCAACTGCCGGTCCCCTGGTCCCAGCGCCACCTGAGCGCTATCTTGGCGTTGCCCCAGTCTGCTCAGCACCCCCACCCCACTCCCACCCTCTGCTCAGCCGGGAACGAAATTCCACATCTGCCTCCTACTCGCACCTTCACTCGCCACAGGTTCCCAAGCTTGGGCTCCTCTACAAAACAAGGCGAGAATAGAACGGTGGCCCTAGGCCGCGCGGTGGGGGCGCTGTAATTACAGCTCTCACTCGGGAGGCTGCGAGCACCACCGTGCCTGCGTGAGTGCAAGAGCTCGGCGAGCGCTGGTACTACTGTCACGGTGTCCCCTGCAAGGAGGGTGGCCACACTGGGGACCGTGTCAGCTAGGGGCCCCGGGGATCAGCGGCCCAGAATGCTCCCCCTCTGCACGCAGACGGAGCCCAGCGGGGGAGCCCCGTTTCTGCTCTGGTACAGATTGGGAAGACTGAAGCTTGGACCCAACCAGACGTTTAAGTCCCGGGAGAATCACAGGAGCGCATCCTCTCTGAAGTCTCCGGTCAGCGCCCCCGCAGTGTTTGCCCCATGTGGCCACCCCAGGCTGGCTGGCCCCTGTCACCCCTGCCCATCGCCACCCCAAGCCCAGTTCTCATCTTTCATGTGAACTTCAACTGGGATGCAGCCCAAGGCTACATTCAGTGTCGCTCCATCCCAGGAGCTGATGGTGGTTTCTTTTTTTTTTTTTTTTTTTTTTTTTGGTACCAGGGATCGAACTCATGACCTTACGCTTGCCAGGCAGGCGCTTAAGCCACTGAGCTAAATCCCCAGCCCTTGATGGTGGTTTCTACACCTTAAAGCTGTCAGGGAAAAACAACCAGAAAAAAATAGGATTTTGTAATATCTGAAAATGATATACAGCTGGGCCCTGTGGTACACACTGTGATCCTAGCACTCAGGAGGCTGAGGCAGAAAGATCACCATGAATTCAAGGACAACCTGGACTACAGACAGAGACCTTGTGTCAAAAAACCAAACAAGGACCCATGGATGTAGCTCAGCAACACAGCACCTGCCTGGAAAGTGTAAGGTCCCGAGTTCTATTGCCACTAACAAAAAAGGAAAACAATTTTTTTTTCTTTTTACAGTACTGACAATCAAACTTGGAACCTCCCACTTGCCAGGCAGATGTTGTGCCACTGAACTATATATATACCTGGCTTTTCTTTTTACTGTGAAATGTTTTTTTTTTTGGTACTGGGGATTGAACTCATGACTGCCTGCTTGCAAAGCAGGCGCTTAAGCCACTGAGCTAAATCCCCAGCCCTAAGTGAAATATGGTTTTTTTTTGTTTTTTTTTTTTTGGTACCGGGGATCGAACTCACGATCTCACGCTTGCCAGGCAGGCGCTTAAGCCACTGAGCTAAATCCCCGGCCCGTGAAATATGTTCTTACTAAGCCACAAAGTTGCCCAGTTGGACTCAAACTTGTGATCCTCCTGCCTCAGCCTCCTAAAGTATTGGGATTACAGGTGTATGTCGATACACCCAATTTACAGTTCTATACTATGCAAATTTGTCCATAATGTCTGTTGCATGTATTATTTGTTGTTTTTTGACTTTTTGGTCTATTTTTTCCATGGAAACTATTTATTTATTTATTTATTTATTTATTTATTTATTTATTTTAGGTACTGGGGATCAAACTCATGACCTCGAATTTGCCAGGCAGGTGCTTATGCAGCTGAGCTAAATCCCCAGCCCCTATTTATTTTTGAAAATTTTTGAAATATTGGGTCATTAAGCCAAACCCACTACAAGGTTCTTAATTCTTCTTCAGTTAAAATGTTTTCCTTGAGTTCCCGGTACCAAAAAAAAAAAAGTAAGCAAAATATGTCTCCCTGAGTTTATTTATTGGTATTTGAACTCAAATACTCAGCTTTTTTTTTTTTTGGTACCAAGGATTGAACTCACGACCTCAAGCTTGCCAGGCAGGTGCTTGTGCCCCTGAGCTAAACCCCCAGCAACACTCTGCATTTTTGATTTTGTTTTTCAGTCAGGTCGTTGTGTAGCCCATGTTGTCCTAAAACTTGTAGCAATCCTCCTGTTCAGCTTCCCCAGTACTGAGATCACAGGTGTGCACCACCATGCCTGGCTCTTGCCTTAGTTCTTAAAAGCAGCTTTTCTGCTTCTTACAGGAAACCACATTTATTTAAGACAGGGTCAGTATTTATCTATTTGTTTGTTTGTTTTTTTGAAACAAGATCTTGCTGTGTAGTTCAGGCTGGCCCTGAATTCGGTATGTAGCACAAGCTGGTCTCAAACTGTTGGCAATCCTCCTGCCTCAGCCTCCTGAGTATTGGGATCACAGGCATGGGTCGCCTTGCCTGCTCCTTTCCCGCGCCCATCTATTCTGGAAATCTTTCTAGCTCTCAGTGGACAGTTTTCTTTTCGTCTGTAGAGCTGTATAGATGACTCTGGAGTGTTTTCCTCTTGGACTGTTTTCTCCCTCCGAGCCACAGGCTGGCAGGGGGCCAGGGGCCGCAGTCAGCATCAGCCCTGGCTCCTCACAGCCAGGAGGCCATGATCGTGGTGGTCGAGCGCAGCTCTGAGCCAGCTGTGCGGGGCCAAAGCTGGACAGGAGGGAGGCGCTGTGTGAACAGGAGTCCCTGCCTCGGGCCGCTCAGCCAGCACCCGGGCATGGTGACTTGGGAGAAGCCTTTAACTTCTTCAGCTTCCATTTTATCATAAGTGCCCTCTTTTTTCCCAATATTTTTCCCTTTTCTTGATGGTGTTGCCATCTTGGGATTGAACCCGGAGCCTTCACACTGAGCTGCACCCCCAGCCCTGTTTATGTTTTATTTTGGCGCAGAGTCTTAGTCACTGAGTTGTCCAGACTGAGCTCCTGCATGTGATCCTCCTGTCTCAGCCTCCCAGAGAGCCGGGACTGCAGGCACCCAAGCGGGGGCCGGGGTGACCTGTGTCCCTTGCAGATGGGGAGCTGAGGAGCCTGCGGGGTTAGGCTGGAGGCTGCGGGCCGCGTCCCTCGCCCAACCAGATCTCCTGGTTTGTGGCTTGCGAAGCCCCGTGACCTCCCCTGCCTGCGCAGGGGAAATAAACATCCCTTCGCTTCCCTGGCTCTGGGTCACCGTCCTCCCCGACTATGGCTCCAGTGCCTCGTAGTGGGCCGCAGTGCTGGCCCTAGGAGCCTGGACTTGGGCTCCTCGGAGGACTGGCACTTCCTCCTTCTTTTCAGAAAATTGAGGTGAAATCCATACAAAAGAAAAGTGGAGGGTTTTTTTTGTTTTGTCTTCTTGGAATTTTTTGATACAAGGTCTTGCACTGTGCACCAGGCTGGCCTTGAACTCAACTTTGTAGCCCAGGCTGGCCTTGAATTTACAGTGATCCTCCTGCCTCAGCCTCCTGAGTGCTGTTTTGTTTTGTTTTGTTTTGTTTTGTTTTTTTCCTGAATCAGGGTTTTGCTGTGTAGCACAGGCTATCCTCAAACTCCATGATCCTCCTGCTTCAGCCTCCTGAGTAGTTGAGATTACAGGCATGCACCACCGTGCCCCCACCCCATTGTTCTTTGTTACTTGGGTTTTTTTTGTTTTTGTTTTTGTTTTTGGTACCAGGGATCGAACTCACGACCTCGAGCTTGCCAGGCAGGCGCTTAAGCCACTGAGCTAAATCCCCAGCCCTTTTTTGGTGTTTTTTTTCCTTTAACTTTTTCCTATTTTTTTTTAAGTTATATATATATATATATGTGTATATATATATATATATATATATATATATTTTTTTTTTTTTTTTTTTTTTTTTTTTTTTTTTTGTACCGGGGATCAAACTCAGGACCTCACGCTTGCCAGGCAGAAGTTTTATATTTTTTTGAGAAAGGGGCTATGTAGTTCAGGCTGACCTTGAACTCATGGCGAGTCTCCTGCCTCAACCTCCCCAGTGCTGGGGGGTAGCTGTGCACCACTTCGCCCAACATCCTCAGCCCTCTTTTGTTGTTATTTTGAGACAGGCTCTCACTGTGTGGTGCAGGCTGGCTGTGAACTTGCAGGGACCCTCCCACTTCAGCCTCCCGAGTGCTGAGATTACTGGTGTGCGCCACCACAGCTGACCAGAAAATATTTTTTTATACTGATCTCGTAAAGGCTGTGCACAGATGTGGTCAAAGGCAGGCAGTTCCAATTCACAGCACTGCTTTTTGGGTTTTAAACGTAGTTTCAGTATGATGTGATTGTCGTTCTTTATATGAAAACCCCAGGCTGGTGTGGTGGCGCATGCCTGGGACCCCAGTGCTCTAGAGGCTGAGGCAGGAGACTCGCCATGAGTTCCAGACATACGGCCAATACAGAGTGAGACCCTGTCTAAAAAAAAAAGGAAAGGAAACAAAGAAACTCAAAAGGCCCTGGGTTCAATTCCCTGTACTAAAACACAAAAACACTAGGGCCTTGGCCTTGCCTGTGCCAGCCCCACCCTCTGCCGAGTCCACTTTGGCCCCCACAGGAAGGCAGGGGGCTTCAGTGCAGCCTCGGAGACCCTGGCCTGACTGGGGACAGGAAATGAGTGGCCCCGGTTGACCTTCCTCCTGCCTGCGAGACTGCCCTGTGCTGTGGGCCTGACCTCACGCGCTCCTCTCTCTTCCAGGGGAGGCCGGAGTGTGCCGTGAAGTCCCAGCCTTCGTGGTCAGCCCTGCCGTGGCAAGGCCAGGTCGGAAACAGTAAAAGGGTTTGTTTCTGTTTCCGTTTTATGTCAGGGTCTCACGATGCAGCCCAGGCTGGTTTTGAGCAGAGGGTAATCCTTCTGCCTCAGCCTCCCAAATGCTGGGATTACAGGTATGCACAGCCAAGCCCAGCTCTAAATCTGGAAGAATTTTGTCTCTGGTCCTTTTTTGGGCTTTTTATCTACTGCCGTCAGGATAATGTGAACCTCTGGTAGCTCCACTTTGTCCCCCACTGCTCCTTCCGCCAGCGCTCCCTTCTTTGTTGGGGCCTTCACACTGAGCTACATCCCCATCCCTTTTTAATTTATTCTTGAGACAGAGTCACTGATCCACTAAATAATTGCCTAACCTGGGCTCAAACTCTGAACCGTCCTGCCTCAGCTTCCCAGAGTGCTGAGATGATAGGTGATGACTAACATCCTCCACTCAGTCTTGGGTTTGATGACTACATGTTGATGAGGACTTCTGGCTGGACCACAGGTCCTGAGTGGCCATGATGGGCCTCCAGCTCCTGGCTTTGTCACCAGCTCTTGGCACAGCCTCCAGTCAGAGTGACAGACTGAGGAAACAGTGAGCCAATGGACACTTGTAGTGGGAAAGCAATAGGGACATCTTTATGGTGGTGGAAACAGTCTGGACTGGCCTGGTGGCACACACCTGTAATCCTTGTATTGTTCTAGGCAGGCTGAGACAGGAGGATCACAGCACTTTTGAAGCCAACTTGGGCCACAGAGTGAGTTCAAAGCCAGTTTAGACTGCAAAGTGAGACCTTGTCTCAAAAAACAAAAAACACGGGCTGGGGATTTAGCTCAGCAGCATAAGTGCCTGCCTGGCAAGCTCGAGGAGGTCGTGAGTTCGATCCCCGGTACCGCAAAAAAAAAAAAAAAAAAAACAACCAAAAAACTCCCAAGCATCTGGGCCAGATGTGGTGGCACCTGCTGCATATCTCTAACCCCACTGTTGAGAGGCTGAAGCAGGAGAGTCTTCAGTTCAAGACCAGCCAGAGCTGCACAGCAAGACAATATCTCAAAAAACCTAAATGAAATTAAAAATGTAGGCTGGGCTGAGCAGGGGGTAAATGTGGGAGAGGAGTAAGTCAGATAGGACAGGATTTAGAGGAAGCTAGATGTTCATGTCTGTTTAATTACTGTTAAAGTGCTGGGAAGCTGGGGATTTAGCTCAATGACATAAGTGCCTGCCTTGCAAGCACGAGGTCGTGAGTTCGATCCCTGGGACCAAAAAGTAAATAAATAAATAAATAAATAAATAAATAAATAAAGTGCTGGGGAGCAAACTCAGCAAACCCAGTGCTGGGCAAGTGACAGAGCACTGGGTGTCGCCCACGGCCTGGAGTCCCCTTCCCGCTTGGCTCTGGCAGATCCACCTACTGTTTGTCCCAAGGGGCCACTGCCGTGGGCAAGGCACCTGAAGCTTGGAGGCACCACCCACACTGTGTGGCCTCCCTGGAAGGGGAGAGACTGCATGCCTGGCAGGGAGGAGTCTGGCGTGAGGCTGGAGGCCCTCAAAGTCCTGGCCCAAACCCCACTCACCACTCCGGAGCTCCAGCAGGTGTGGGCCTAGGGCGCCAGTGGGTAGCAACACCCTGTTGCCATGGGGACAGGGCCAGGATGGAAGAGGGGCCTAGAAGGGGACTCCTGGCTGGAGGCACCCTCAGGGACAGTGGGTCTAAATCTGCAGCCCCTTTGTCCACTGCTGTGCCCTCCCTCAGCTACACAGTGCTGGACAGCAGGCACAATCCCACCAGGTGTGGTGGCACGTGCCTATAACCCCAGCACTCCTGGAGGCTGAGGCAGCAGGACTGCATGTTTGAGTCCAGCCTGGACAACTTAGCCAAGTAGCAGCATCCAGTTCAAAAACAAAACAAAGCAAAAAGAGAATTAAGACCCACAGTCAAGGGCTCACGGTGCCTGCAGAGAAAGCTGGAGGCCACGCAGCCTCACTGGGTCCCCAGGTAGACGGCGCAGGGACGTGGCCACTGCTCAGCTCTTGCTGCATCTCAAAGCCTGGGGAGGCAGACAGGGAATAAGCCAAGGCGTGACCCCAGCCTCTCAGGCCTGGTGAATGTAGGGTCACCACACAGAGCACCCTACCAAGGTCTCTAAGGGTGGGATTTGCATTTGTAGGAAGAGTCATAGTAGGGACAGATTAAAAGGGAGCGCTGAGCTAGGCATGGAAGCTGAAGCAGGACTGCCAGGAGTTCAACCCCAGCGTGGCCTACAAAGGTTGAGCCTGTCTCAAAAACCAGAAAAGTGATCAGGCAATGGGCAGGGGCTCTGTGTGGTGACCTGGGGACAAATGAGGAGACCTGAGGGGCTTGAGGGACATTCAGGAGTAAAACAGGTAGGAACTGGAGCCTGGCTGAGTTTATGGTTCTCGAAGCACCCAGAATAATGGTCCCAGTCCCGGATGGATGGGAAGCTCTGGGGTCACCCTGCTGCTGGGCTCCCAGCAGGGTTGCCCAGGCCTGGCAGGGTGGGCTGGGAAGCCCCGTGCCTGATATTATTCATCCCCACTCACTAGATGCATGGCTTCCTCCAGTGGCTGGGCACAGACCCTGCACAGGACCCAGGGAGTCTCACTAAATGTCACAGCTGAGGGACAGGAGGGTAGGGGGACTGAGCATGGAGGGGCCAGGCCAGGAAGTTAGGGAGAACCCCAATTTGGGAGCCGCCTTAACTCAGAAGTACCAATCAGAAAGGGTCAGGCCTGGGTTCTCACAGTCCACCAGGCCTTTTAAAAACAAACAAAACATATTAGATAGGGACAAGGCGTGCTGTCCCGTGCCTGTACTCAGGAGGCTGAGGCAGGAGGGTCCTTATGAGATTAAGGCCAGCTTGAACTACATGGTGAGGCCCTATGTTTAAAATAAACTATCTTGGGCCGGGGATTTAGCTCAGTGGCGTAAGCGCCTGCCTTGCAACTGTGCGGTTGTGAATTCGATTGCCAGTACCAAAAAACAAACAAACAAACAAACAAACTAACTAAACTATATTTGGATCCAGGTATGATGGCAACACACCTGTCAGCCCCAAACTCTGAGAAGCTGAGACTTTTAAGTTCAAGCCCAGCCTAGGAAACTGAGCAACTTAGGGACAAGCCTTAGTGAATCGTCTCAAAATTTAAAACATAAAAAGGGCTGGGAACGTGGCTCAGCCTGTGAAGACCCTGGGTTCCATCCCCAGTACAGAAACACACACACACAGGAAGCACCTGGGTCCCTGGGCAGCCAGGCGTCAGCTCTGTCACCGCCTCTCCAGGCTGGGCTGTGCCCCCAGCTCTGCAGCCTGCGCCCGCACGGGCTTGGTGCCCCAAGCCTCAGGTCAGGTGAACAGAAGCAGAATGGCTGGGGTGTCCTCTGCGATGCGCGACCCCATGTGTGCTGTGTGTCCATGTGCAACCTCCTTAGCAATAGGCAGGCCCGGCTTGTCACACAGCTGAGCACTGCAGGTGACAAGTACAGCCTTTATTTAAAACTGTGCTCTTGACTGAGGATTTAGCTCACCAGCATAAGCGCCTGCCTTGCAAGTGCATGGTCATGAGTTTAATACCCAATACCGATTAAAAAAACAAAACAAAAAAACCCAGATGTTCTCGTTGGGGATTTAGCTCAGCGGCACAAGCTCCTACCTCTCAAACACAAGATCACGAGTTTGATCCCTGGTACCAAAAAATATAAAAATAAAAATAAATGCCACCTCAGATCTGGCATGACTTGGAGAAGCTGCTAAACTTTTACAAAAATAAAAATAAAAATAAAATAAAACTGTGCTCTCTAGTGGGGTATGGTGGCACCTATAATTCCAGCACTGGGGAGGCTGAGGCGAGAGGATCACCTGGAGTTTGAGACCAGCCTGAGCTATACAACAAGTGCAAAGCCAGCCTAAACGACATAGGGAGGGAGACCCTGTCTCAAAAAGAGACAAAACTCTTGCTGTCATTAAACAAACCACAAAGTCCCTGGCCTTTTTTTTTTTTTTTTTTAAGAGTCTCACTTTGTAGTTCAGGATGGCTCTGAACTCACTCTTTAGCCCTGGCTGCCCTCTAACTTGAGGTGATCCTCCTGCCTCAGCCTCCGCTGTGCACCACCATGCCCGACTACCCCTGGTCTTTAAGAGGCACGGAGGTCACTCAGGCCTTGTGCAGAGTCACAATCCTCATGTATACCCTGTCCCTTCACCCCATGCCTTCGATCCCATCCCCAATCAAGGACAGGCACGCGGCGTCTGATGGGGTCACCAGCCTGCGGGGGTTGCAATGAATGACTCAGACCCCGTCCCTCGCGGTTCCTGGTACCCGGCTCTGCAAAGGGGCGGCGGGTGGCTGCGGGGAGCGCGGGGCCTGGGCTCCCCCATGCACCACGCAGGCTGCAGCCCCGCTGGCCTCCAGGGTCCCCGGAAGCCGCCCTGACCGGGGCCGGGACCCCGGCGCCATTTCTGGAGCTGGCGCAAGAGGGGACAAAGTCCTCCTTCGGGCGTCTCCCGTCCGCGGCGGCGCGCAGGGGATAGTGCGCCCCGCGCAAACGGCGAGCGGAGCGGAAGGGCGTCCCGCAGGGCGCGGGAGGGGACGTGATCGCCAAACCCGGGAGGCGGCTTCGCAGCCTGGGCGGGGACACAAAGGACGCCGCACAGGAGTCCCGGGGACTGCGGGCCCGAAGCTCGCGCCCGTCCACTTCCGCAGAGGCGGGGACGGGGACGCGGCGGCCACACCCGGTACCTGGGCCGCGTCCCAGCGCGCGTCTCCAGCTGACCTTCGTCACGGCTGAGCGTGCGACGCCCGGGCCCCAGGGCCGCCCCGCCCCGAGCCTCGCCCCGCGGCGTCACGTGCCGGGTGGGGGCGGGGCGGGCGCACGTGCGGGCGCGGCCACAAAGGTGTAGCGCGGGCCGCGGGGCGGCGCTGCGCCGGGGCGGCGCCCGCAGCGGGGGTTTCCTGCCCCGGCAGCCGGGGCCGAGGCGTCGCGAATGCGGGTTGTCAGTGGATTTCGCTCTTCCTCTCCCCTTCCGTCTTTTGATTTTTCCCTAGCGGGGCGCGAAGCCAGGGCCTTTGCCCTGAGCAACAGCCCAGCTCTGGGCGATCGCCACGAGTTCGAGGCCAGCCTGGGCCGCAGAGCCGGACCCTGGCTCAGAGAACCGAAGCCAGAAACACTTTCCCAAGCGCTGGCTCCAGGACGCAGCAGCCAGCTCTGCCTGCCCCAGGGGACCCGGGGTTCAGCGGCCCAGTGACAGCCAGGGACGGCGATGGTGACGACGCCCCTGTCCTGACCACCACTCATGGGCTGTTGCCGCCGCGGGCAGCTGGGACCCGTCCAGACCCTGTCCGGGAGGAGGAAGCTGACTTTTAATGTCACTCTCGCCTCCCTCTGAGTGCCCCTTCGGGGCCAGGGACTTCATTTGGGTCCGGCATGTCCCGGCCCGGAGTCCAGGGTATGACCCGCCACACTTCAAGGCTCCTAGGAAGCCTCGTGTGATCCCCAGCCCTAGGCACAGCCTCTTTTTCGGGGGCAGGGGGGCGGGGAGGCATAAAAAGATTAATGGTTTATGTGGTTGGTTGGTTTTCAATATGTAGTTCAGGCTGGCCTTGAACTCGGCGAACTTCCTGCCTCTGCCTCAGAAGTGCTGGGATCACAGGCATGGGCCACCACGCCAGGCCTAGAAACATTCTTTTGAAGTCTCTCAATTTTTTCCTTTATTTTAAAATCAGTTTTCTGCCCTTTATCAACAAATCTAATTCATGATGTTAAAGTGTCTCTAAGGGATTTTCGGTGTCATGGGCCTAGAAGAACAGAAATGTAAATAAAACAAACTGAGGGTTACTGATACGGATAATCCTGGGAGCTGTGTCTCAAGAGTTGCAGTCTTCTTTTTTAGTGTGTATTTTTGAGACAGGGTCTCACTGTGAAGCCCAGTCTGACCTCGAACTCTGCCATCCCCGTTTCAGCCTCTCCCAAGTGCTGGGATTACAGGTGCATGCCATCACACTTGGCTTTTAAAGTACAATGTTTTGTTATGATTGTCCTTGTCTCCTTTATTTCTGTACCCTGCCTAATCTTCCTCCCCCAAGATTTTGACCCTTACCCCCTTTTTAGAAACAGCGTCTTGCATGTAGCCCAGGCTGGCCCCAATCCTCCTGCTTCAGCCTCCCACGTCAGGCACGTACCACACTTGGCTTGACCCCGTATTCTTAAGGGGTGCAGAAGGGCCAGGAGTATAAATAGTTGGGGATGAGAAGGGGTTGACCCTGCCTAGCCAAGGTTGAATGCCTCATCCAGGCTAAGCTACAGGAGACAAAGGAATATAGTTCTTCCTTTGAACCGTCATCTTTTGATCATCTCTTCTAGAGACTAGAGCCTAGTGTTCTATCTGTCCTGTAGGAGCTGACCGTTCTTTTCTTTTTGCCTTCCATCTTATTTTGTTTGTTTTGTTTTTGTTTCTTTTAAAACAGAGTCCAACTGTGTTCCTCAGGCTGCCTCCAACTCATGCTAGTCCTCCTGCCTCAGCCTCCCTGCCTGGCTCTGGAGTATACATTTCCTAAGTCTTGGCACAGACCTCTGCCCTATTGATGTGGAACCTCACTGTCACTCACATGCCAGGCGCTCCTGTCCTGGGGGCTTGCCTACATGGTGGTGCCTTTTCCTGTTCTTTGTGGTAGCAAAATCTTGCTTGCTCCTGTCTCAAGACCTAACTGGCCAGGCATGGTGGCACTCAGGAGGCTGAGGCAAGAATACCCCTGGGAGTTCCAGGTCAACCCGGGCTACATAGTTAGTTTCAAGCCAGCCTGAACTACACAGTGAGGCCCTGTCTCAAACCTCCCACCACCACCACCAAGAAGAAGAACTAAACCAATCCCCTCTCCTTTGACTGGCTTTCCTTAAAAAAAAAAAAAAGTGACTTCCTCTTTAGAATTTATATAATATAAACTTATATTACAACTTACTTTTCCTCTCTGTACTGGGGATTATTGTATTTTAATTTTTTGGGGAGACAGGGTCTCATTCTGTAGTTCATGCTGAACTTGAGCTCAGTTTGCAGCCCAAGCTGGCCTCAAACTCACAGCAGTTCTCCTGCCTCAGCCACCTGAGTGCTGGGATTACAGGCATTGTACTGGGAATTAAACCCAGGACCTTTGCAGTAACCCACACCCCAACCCATTTAGTCAGTTAACTGGAAATAGGATCTTGATATGTAACTCACAGTAACCCTCCTGCCTCAGCCTCCCGAGTGCCAGGATTACAAACCTGCACTGCTGTGCCCAGCTCTTATTTTTCATTTTGAGCCAAGGTCTCGTTAAGCCACCCAGTTGCCCAGTCTGGGCTCCAAGTTGTGCCTCAGCCTCTGGAGTGCTGGGATCGCAGGTGTGACTCACCACACCTGGTTTACGACTTTCTTTCTTTCTTTCTTTCTTTCTTTCTTCTTTTCTTTTCTTTTCTTTTCTTTCTTTTCTTTCTTTGTTTCTTTCTCTCTCTCTTTCTCTCTCTTTCTCTCTCTGTCCTTTGTTTCTTTCTTTTTTTGTCTTGTTCCCCTGCCTTCCTTTGGGTCCTCATTCATCCCTGGGTCTGCATTCACTAATTCATTCATTCAACAGATTTTGAGTGCCTGCCTGTCCCGTGTGGGAGCCGCGGGCCTGGTGTCTGCTGGAGGATGAACAGGTGGGTGAGAAGCGGCTAGCCAGGGCTGCTGGGTTGCCAGGTTACAGACTCCTCCTGTGTGGATCCTCTGTGTGGATCACAGAGGAGGGGGCAATCTCCACGTTTTCCTATGGGACCGGGGAACCCTGTGGGTGGCAGTTCCATAGGTTAGGCTGACTCTGATGGTTAGGTTTGGGCTTCTGAGCAGGAGCTTCATTGTATCTGGGAGGGGGTGGGGAGGCAGGACAGCAGGAGGGAGCTGGGTTCAAATCCTTCCAGTCAGCGGAGGCAGACAAGCACTCTTCCAGGCAGCTCCACAACTTGCCCTGATTTTGCAAAAAAAAAATCCCTACAATAGCTTTCCTACATTCTTCTGGTTGAAATTTACTGACTCTAAATAACAGGAGAAGCTGGGTATGGTGGTGTGTGTTTATAAGTCCCAGCACTCTGGAGGCTGAGGCGGGAGATTCGCTGCAAATTTAGCCAGGACTACATGGTGAGTTCAAAGCCAGCCTGAACCACATAGTGAGACCCTGTCTCAAAACAAAACAACAAAACAGGCCGGGTGTGGTGGCACAGGCCTATAATCTCAGCACTCAGAGGAGACCTGAGGCAGGACTGCTGCAGGTTCAAGACAAGCCTGGTCTATAAAGTGAATTCAAGGCCAGCCTTAAGTTTTTGAGACGTTGTCTCAAAAACAAAAAAAAAAAAAGAAAGAAAGAAAGAAAAAGAGAAAAAAGACCTCCAAGCCAAATTCTCTGGGAAGCTGAGGCAGGAGGATGGTGAGTTTTGAGCTCAGTCCGAGCAACCTAACGATTTACCTCGACCCTGTGTTGTGGTTCATATCTAGATGTCTGCCCCAAGCCTCGAGAGCCCACAGGAGGCCCTTTTGCCAGGTGCCTGGATTGTGAGGGCTCCTAAGTGACTCCGTTGGGAGGTGGGGTCGGGCAGGTCGGAGGGGCGTGGCCTGGCGGGCTTCCCCTCCCTCGCGTCTCCTTCCAGCGCTCCTGGCTTCCGGTGGGCTTGGCCTGGAGCAGCTGGGCGCTGCCATCCGCCCAGTCTAGAGCCAGCCGGTTGTGGACTAAGACCCTACAAACCGAGAAGCCCTTTGTCCTTTAAATTGCGGGTGTTGTGTATTGTGTTTGAGTGATCAAAAGTTACAGAATGGGGGAGAGGCCCTGGGCTCAATCCTCACTACTGAGAAAGAGGGAGGGAGACAGACAGAGAGAGAGAGAGAGTTTTACAAAGCCTGGAATTTTCATGTCATGGTCTGTCCCCGGCCCAGTGCTGCTGCAAGGAAGACTTTGCTCGCAGATGCTGGCTCCTGGCACACCCCTGTGGCAGGAAGTCTGCCCTCTACCTCCACTGTGCACCCACAGAATGAGAGCTCTCTGACTCTGATCTCCCCCCCCCCGCCCCCATTTAAGAGTTACACCCATGTCTTGCTACCGAGCCCAGGCTGGCCTTGAACTAATGGGATCCTCCTGCCTCAGCCTCCCGAGTGCTGGGATTACTGACTTACTGACGTGCGCCACCATGCCGGCCAGAGAGAAGCATTTTTAAAAAGATAGGTGACCTGGAGAAAGGAAATTAGCTGGCTGACCCTCGAGGCATTTGAGGGGACAGGCGCTGGTCCCTGCTTAAAATGCTGCAGGGAGGGGAGCTGCGCGAGGGAGAGGCTGGTGACCTGCATGTCCCCTGTGAGCCGCAGCTGGTGTGGGGAGGGGAGCAGCTCTGGCCTCCCTTGTGCAGGGCTGCAGCCTGCAAAGGGTTCTGGGGAGGGTGAGCGGGATAAACAGGGCATTCAAGCCGGGGGCTCAGCCTCTTTAAATTTGCAGGCAAGTTCTCACCAAGTTGCTAAATTGCCCAGGCAGTGCTCAAACGTGGGTCTCTCCTGCCTCAGCCTCCACAGTGCAGGGGTTACAGGCCAGCGCTACCTCGCAAGGCTTCTCTGCTTTTTTTCTTCATAGGGCTACTGGGATTCAAGGATACAGCCTTTCCAGAAACCCCAGATCCAGCCCGGGATTCCTGCCTCTGAAACTGGCATCTGGGGTCGCGCATCAGGAAACTGCAGTGCTGCACGGTTGCCTCGGCAACCAAATTTGTTAGCGCCGAAACCTCCGAGCCGCGACCGTGCTGTCGCCCAGTCGGGCTGCGGCGGCGGGGGTGAGGCCGGTGCTGAAGGAGGGGCTCGCCAGGAGGGAGCCTGGATGTCCCTGCGCGGGGACCTCGAGGTGCTGCCCCCCAGCCCGCAGGAGGAACGGGCAGGTGTGGGGGGCTCATCCCTGCGACCCACCCCCAGCCCCCCGGCCTGCGGCCTCACCCACGAATTCCCTGTCTTTGGTATTTTCTTGTTTTGTTTTGCGCTTCCTGTTTTTGTCCTCAGAATGCCTCCCTCTGCTTCGTCCTCTGGGCCGCTCCGACCTTGCGGCTCCGCTCCTGCTTCCTCGCGACGGGAGACCCCGCAGATGCGTGCTCTGAACACCCCTGAGCCCTCCCTTCCGGGTGGGGGCGCTTACTGGGGCCTGAACCCTGGCCCTGGCGCCCGGCTGCGCAGTGCCAGCCGCGGTTTAGGTCTGATTTTGAGACAGCGCCTCCGTGCATTTCTAAGTCACTGCGCTCAATCCTCCTGC
Organism: Dolichotis patagonum; assembly: GCA_004027295.1. NCBI lineage: Eukaryota > Metazoa > Chordata > Mammalia > Rodentia > Caviidae > Dolichotis > Dolichotis patagonum. The sequence continues at coordinate 352 of PVJX010024021.1, read as the reverse complement.
CTTAGGCTCCCAGAGTGCTGGGATTCCAGGGTGCACCCCCGGCCGCAGCCTCCCTCCTTCCCTGCTTTTCTTTATTCCTTTCTGTACCTTTCTCACCACCACGTTTGGTTTTTTGGTTTGGTTTGGTTTGGTTTTTGTTTTTTGGGGTTTTGAGACAGGGTCTTGTTACGAAGTTCAGGTATGGTATGGAACTCACCGCGATGCTCCTGCCTCAGCCTCCCCAGTGTGCTGGGATTTCAGTCATGTGCCACCACATCCGGTTCCATACTTTTTTTTAGTGGTTCCCTGCTTTGTTGTTCCCAGGATTATTTCGAGGCCTGACCCTGGCCCTGTGGTGGATGAGGCTTCCCCC